>JAYJMB010061956.1:0-13353 GCA_036873735.1 Pouteria campechiana | reverse complement strand
ATTTCTTTTCGAAGTTCATATACTTCTTCTTTTAAAGTTTTAATTTCTGACTTATCATCTTTAGGATGTTTTTAATGCTTTAGGATTTCTTCTAAATTGTAAATAGGTGTTAGAGGTTTCTCCTTTGGTTTAAACATAGATTTTATTGTAAATAGGTGTTAGAGGTTTCATTAATTCTTTTAAGAGTTTTATTTCAAAATTTGCTTTTTTCATTTCTTTTCGAAGTTCATATACTTCTTCTTTTAAAGTTTTAATTTCTGACTTATCATCTTTAGGATGTTTTTAATGTTTTAGGATTTCTTCTAAATTGTAAATAGGTGTTAGAGGTTTCTCCTTTGGTTTAAACATAGATTTTATTTTTAATAGATATTGTCATTGAACATCTTGACCATTAATTTGATCTGCTAAGATTAGAAGTTCTTCTTCATAGTTAGTTATAACATTTATGCTATATTCATTATCAATTTCTGATTCTTCTTCTTAAATTTCATTGATAGAGGATTAAGAATCTTCTAATTCATTTTTTTGTACTTAAAAGAATTTTTTTCTTATAATCTTTTAATTGTCTTTCTAAATTTTTATCTTCAAGATTTATTTCATTAATCTTTTTTTTTAATCTTTCTGGACACCTATTAGCATAATGACCAGTTTTACCACATTTGTGGCAAGCAAATTCTTTTTTCTCTCTTATAGGTTTTCTTTTCTTAAAAGATTTTTCTCTTTTAGGTTTTCTATAATAGTTTTCTTTATTGGTTTGTATCTTTTAATAAATTTTTAAGAATAATTTTTCTCTTTACAACCTGAACAAGAGGATTTGAATTTATCAAAACCAAATTATTCACAGAATGAGCCTAGTTCCTTCTGATTACGGATATTTTTGTTTTAAAACTTTTCTTTAGTTTTTAAGTCATCACATAAAGCTATACCTACTTGATTTATGAAATTTATTATATCACCATTGGTGAGTAATTCCCACTTTATTGTACCACCCATGGAAGTTCTTATTTTTTCTTTTACTTGCCTACCGAAAGAAGAAGGTAAGCCATCAATGAACCTTTTTTTCCAATAGTTAGCATTAGCATCATGCCTTTGTAAGAATTTGGCTATGTAATGACCCTTATAATATCTAAATTCATAAAGATTTTTGCATTTTAAGGTATTTAAATACTCTATTCATCTTCATATAATTCCTTAACATGATCTTTTATATGTTTTTTATTTTCTTCTATTAGGACATTAGTCCACCATCTTTTTAAAGCTCTAGTAAAGCCTTGTACAATAAATATACATGCTTCTCTGTCAATTAATCCATTAGTAAAGTACGGTGTTGCATCCATTGTCATTTTATGGAGTGTGTCTATGATTTGGTGTTTTGTCATTCCATCAATATTCCAAACACAGATAACTCCAATTGAGAATTTATTTTAAACTATTTGAGGCATTTCCTTATATAACATGGTAGGAAATGTATTCTAGGATAGTAAGGTTTAGATGGATTTCTCCAATTTTCTCTGGGTTTAAATTTTTTAATAGAATTTATAGCCACTATTTTTGAGTTTAGATTTATTTTATTAAATTAATTTTCTAAGATTTTTATTTCATTATTTGATTCTTCTAAATCCTCAGATGTTTCCTTTTCACTTTCACTTTGTGAATTTTCATTTAAACTATTTATTTGTTGGGTTTTAGACGATTTTCCCATGTCTAGAGATTTTAATCTATTATTTATTTCTTCCATAAGATTTCTACTTTTTAAAGTTTTTAATTTTTCTGTTTTAAATAATTTTAAGGTTCCTACTTCAAAATTAAATATTGGTCTTTCAATATTAGATTTATTCAATTTTATTTCTTGTAATTTATTATCTATTTTTTCTAGGTGTTTGCCCATTATATTTAAACAATTGTTTATATAATTATTTTGTTGAAATATTTTTTGGATGTCTGATCCATTGACTGATTCTTTTTCATCTATTCTATCTCTGTATAGTGAAGAGATTACTCTTTTACTATTTCTAATTTTATTATATATCTAGTAGTTGGTGGTGGATATTTTTCTGTTTTTGCCATCTAGTTATCTAAGGTTTCCCGTATCGGATTAATTTTTGTTATATAAGGGTATTTTGTTATTTATCATAATGTAGTTCCTTTTGAATCATTCAAAGAAGTTTATATTAAATTTTATGCTTCTCATAAAACTATACCAATTTTCTTGGATATTATCTCTTTCAAATTTGCTAAATGTTTTAAAGAACCATTGTCTTTTTTTCTTTGTTATTTTCTAAATAAAATTCCTTTCTTATAATTTCTTTATCTATTTCAAAAGGTTTATTCTATAATATTTATAGATGGGTCATATTCAGAAATCTTTCCTTCTATGTCTGTTAGGGTTGGACTATTTGGTCCTTCCGATTCAGTTTTTGCTTTAGCATATATTATATCTAGAACATTTAAAGTGCTATATCTAACACCTTCAATAGGGATTTCCTCTTTTGAGGGTTTATATGATTTTTCTAATCTTTCAAATAATTTAGAAGATAAACTTCTTAATATAGGAGTTTTTGGAATAGTAGAATTAAATTCTAATTTTACAGTCCATCAGGATGTGTTATTGTTCTATTAATTTGTTGATTTTGAATAATAGGGTTTTTTGGTTTCATTAAGTTTCTGAGTGTCTATAAATGTTATTTGATCCCAGTTTATGGCTTTTGGAATCATTTTTCTTATTTTTTTTAGGATCCATTTGGATACACGTTATCCCTCTGGGATTAATCTTTTGTTCTCTAACTCCTTCTGTAAATGCAGATTTAGATAATTTATAGCAAAATTTGTACATTATTGCTAATGGTAAGGTTCCTACTTCTATTTTTATGTTTGAAGTTTTTATTAATATTGTTAAAACTTTTGCTATGTTTGCATCTTTTAATACCACTAAGAAGTTTGGGAATGAATTAAAATAGACTGGTCCATCATATAGACTAGTCTCAATTGCTCCTATTTGGGAATTATCCCAATTTATACGACGGGAGTCATTTAGACTTATTAAAATTTCAACATTCATACCATTTCTACTTAAAGGTTTAATGGCTACTTCAACAAATCCAAAATGCATGTACTTATACTTTTTTATATATTCTTTTATTAATTTTGAATTTATTGTCGGCATTATTGTATATGATTTTGATAATAACAAAACTTGTAATAAGAAACCTGTATGCTTAAATCTTTAACGATCATATGTATGATTATGAATTGATAAAAACTAATTAACATAAACACTTATTCATGAATATTTAATTAAACAAGCATATAGTCTTCACTTTATGGTGCACACATCATTAACATTAATTAATCTTTACTACATAAATTTTATTAAAACACACTAAGCACCATCAACAAAGCAGAACATAGCTTGTCTATTGCTTGTCTATTGCTTACAAATGGATTATTAATCAAAGGTCATCTGTTATGACAGATAAAGTATCAACCAAAAGGAGAAGATGATGTTAAAGCTGCATAGTGAGCATAGACGAAGCTGAGAACAGATAAAGTGCTACTTGGATCGAAATGGGCTTCAACAGACAAAGGCACGATCGTTTATAACTTATAACAAACACATGAGATGTGTAAAGTATTCTATCCAAAACAAAGCAGAACATAGCTTGTCTATTGCTTACATCAGAACAATGTTACACTTCATTTGGTCGAGCAAGTTAAAGTAAGTTTCGTCTAACACCTTCAACAGAAAATGAGAAACAACAGAAAAAGATCATACTTTGTTTGTTAGCGTAAGATTGAGCGAACTTCATCTATTACCTTTAATAGATAATGAAGAATAGAGAAAAAATAGCCTACTTCATTTTTTCATATAGAAGGAGAAGGTTGTCAATCGATCAGCCCAATTTCGTCAACTCCACCCAGAGTTAGCCTGTTATCTACAACAGACAAAGCACATACACAAAGGATTGATCAACAGATAAATCTCCTAGACAATCAATTAGTTCAACTCCATCTACATCATTCAAAGTTTGTTTGCTATTTGCAACAGACAAAATCATTTTTATGGAAGTTCAATTGATAGACAAACCTATGAAGAATTTATCTACAACTTATGACAGACAAATACAGACAAAGAGAGGTCGTGACTTGTCAAAGGAAAATCGATTTATGTGACTAAGCATACAAATGGCATCTGCACTGGAGCCGTCATTGTGCAAACTTATATTAGTCACCATTTCTAGTAGTAAGTGACACTATAACTTTTTTTAAAGTTGTGATGAGTCAAATGAGAAATACTTTTTAACACAGCTCATCCTCCTCTCTGAACGGCGATGCAGCAGCTTGAGATAAATCAGAAAGGCATGTACTTCAATGGCAGAAAATTCAAATAGTTTTATTTATCCAATATTGCTCGTCTCTACATTGCATGATTCCCATCTTCTCCAACGATCGATAATATGAAGAAGCTATTTAAGAAGAAAAGATGGGACATTTTGATGGTGGTGAAGGAATACTTTTTAGATGTGCTTAAACTTATGCAAATCATTTCACCGATGGCCAAGTACTTAAATGCTATCTATCCTTTATGAGCTTTAATCTACAAATCTTTATGGTCATTGCTTTTACATTATGGGAAGATCCTTCTGTATTTTTAGAGCTGTAAAAGATCATATTTTCCCCTGTGCTTCCTTGTAACACTTTATAAAGTGCCAATTTTTTGGTTAATCTGAAAGCCAGAGAGTTGTTGGTGAGCTCTAGAAAACCAATAAGTTTTCTAGTGATCTTTGAAACTAGTGAGTTTGTGGTGAGCTCATGAAAATTATATTTTATGAGTTGTTAGTGAGCTCTGGAAAATCAACAAGTTTGCTGGTGATCTTCAAAACCAGTGAGTTTTCTAGTGAGCTTGTGAAAATCATGCTGGGAGCATTTTGTATTTCCATTATATGGGATATAGTAGAAACCAAGGCACGATAACTCTGTACTCTTGGAAAAATAGGTGTAGGGACGGGGTCCTGAACTGCTATAAAAATCATTTTATCTCTATGTGTGTGTATGTTTGCTAATCTGTTTTATTCTTCATGCATTTTTCTATTATTCATCTTAGACCACACTACACATAAGCATAAAAAGAGGAAAATGATCCAACAGGGGTTAAGCAATGAATTTTTATTTACCCAATTCACCCTTCTCCTCTTGGGTTAAGCCATCCTATGAGACTCTTCATTTATAAGTTAAATTTTTTCAATATTATGTTGTAATGGTATTGTCTCTTCAACAATTTTAATATTTAGTGCAAACATATTTAAATAGCCACCCTTTTGGTAAATGGTTTTTTCTAGAACATGTGAAATTGTCCAATTAGAATTATTCTAACTGATATTTTCAAAAGAAATTTCTTGACTATTTATTTCATTTTCTTCCTTAGAGGAAGAGGATGATGCTACAGACATGTCTTCTAAAAACCTCCATTTTTTTATAGTTAATTACAATAATTTCTTAAATCTTTTAAATATTAGATCTTAGTCAATGAGTTTACCCCACTGGACTTACAACCGGCTGCCTGCCTTTAACTACCAGACTTATGGAAATCCGACTATGTGGTTGCCCACAATTCACTGATATTTTAGGATTTATGAAACTACTGGTTTAACAGTTTAACAGTAGATTAATGCCTGTTTTTTAGAAAGACAACAAATAGTCTCTCCAGCATATCATATATCTTATCCCCCAAAGAAAATTTTGAAAATTATAGAGAAGGAAAAGGAAAGAAGATGAATAGTATGCATTTTTATGTATGAAGAAGATAAATCATAGTAAATAGGATGCATGTTTATGCACAGTTGATAATAGTAATGTGGTTCTCATATCATTTTGTGAGTCATTGAGTCCCGAGTCCCTTTGGGTCTGCTATAGATAATTTCACAGTCTGATTGACTGTACCTCATTAGAGCTACATGGTGAACTTGTTACTAAGCCTGTAAGGAAACTAATCTTAGAGGAAGCTATGACTCTACAGGATCTTTGATCATATAATGCCATTGTAAATTAATAAATAGTGCATAGAGAAAACCAATACAATGTTTATAAAGAAACTTTCTTTATAAAAGAAATTTACTTACAAAATTGAAACTTTGTCTCTTTACAGCAAAGTAGTGGAGATTTCCTCCATTAGATACAAGCTAGAATGCATGAGATGTTTTGATAGAAGAGATGGAGGTTAGCAACCGATGCCTTACAACTGAGAGCATTTGCTCTTAAATAGAAAAGAAAAGTTGGTTTTTCGATTACAAAATGACTAATAATTGCTAATTTTATAAAACTAGGGGCGCACATTGTTTCGAGGACTGTTACAAATTTTGGAACTATTGAGATGGCTTGTCTTCTTCTGAAGATTCTGAAAGCAAGACAATTGACTTGTCTCTTTTGACTTTTATGGGGATAGTTGGATTTTTCCTCCAGTAAGAGCGATGGCGTTTTAGCCTTTATTGAAGTCGAGTCCAGTTAGAGATTGGGGCTTCTACTAATATATATATATATATAATGCTAGAAATTTATATTATATTTTTTCTAGTTCTTGTTGAACATTGGGTAATTTAATGGAGTGAACCAAATCTTTATGGCCACTACTTATCTTAGAGGTAAATTAATAGTTTGTCTATATTTGCATGGATTAACATATATTCTCTACTATACTTCCTATTTAACACACATATGTATTTTTTTTATTGAGGTTAATATAGTTTCAAAAATATTAGAAGTGGGCTAGATAATGTTAAATAATTAATTCCACATATAGTATTTTCTCCAAGTTCATATAATAATATTTTCTATATTATATCTATATATATTTACTCAATTAAATAATTTCTTTTTATTTGCATAACATACAAATGTTGAACTTATGTTTGGTTTTGATGATTAATAAAACTTGTTTAATGACTTAAATTAAGCTATTGACATATTGCTAAGATTTCTGAATTCAAAAGAAACTTTTAGAGAATGCAAAAATGTTTAAAGGGACATTCAAAAATTTCTAAGGAAGCTTTAGAAGTTCAGAAGTGGCATTTGGAAGTTTTAGAGGGAGTATTCTAAATTCAGAGGGAAGAAGAAGAAGAAGAAGAAGAAGAAGAAGCATCACAAGAACATTCAGAAGGAAGCAAAATCTTTAAAGGAATGTTCAGAAGGAAGAAGAAGTTTCAGAGGAAGCATTTAGAGGTTCAAAAGATGCTTTAGAGTTTGGAAGTGGGATGTGCTCAAAGTCAAGGAAGCTTCAGAAGTTGCATTACAGTTTTAGAGGATGCATTCAGAGTTCAAAGTTAGCTTCAGAGGTTGAAAGACTAACTTCAAATGATCTAAAGTGCATTTCTAGAATAGAGTTCAAACCATGTCAAAGCTCAAAATGTCTGAAAGAAAGATTCAAAAGCTCTAAAATTTAATGCAACAATGGTAACTAACAAGATAACCAACCTTTAGAAGATTTGAAGTTTAACTTCAAAAAGTGTGAAGCTCACTTGTAAGGTAAATTGTTTTGAGTGTTAAAAACACAATCTAAAATGATCTAAAACATACCAAAAGAAGTTGCAATGGCTAGAATGGATTCAGAACATATAAATAGAAGTTTCAATGAAGAAAAAATAGATAATTAAGTAGATTAAACACAAATCAATTCTAGAAACTCAAGTCTCTAAAGTGCAATCTCTCCAACAAGCTTCAACGTTCAAAGAACTTCAAAGCTGTATCTTTTCACTTCAAAGGAGAATGAAAGTAGTATAATGTATTCGTTGTATATCTTACATTAGAGCTTTAATTGTGTGTACATTTAGGCCTAATTAGAGATAATTTATCTATAAACTTTTGTATTTGAAAGGGGGAGTTGCTAGTTAGCTCTAGAAACTAGTTGTATGAGTTGTTAATGAGCTCAAGGAAATCCATTAGAGTACAAGTTTCCAGTTAGCTCATGGAAAACTTGGTTGTATGAGTTCTTGGTGGTCTTTGAAAACCAAGGGAGGTATGATTCCACACAGTTTAGTGGAACTCAAGATTGGAGATACCTTAGAGAGTGGACTAGGTGCAAAGAGGGCTCAAACTACTATAATCCTTGTGTTCTTATTATTGTGTGTGGTTCTATTATCACTTGTTTTCTACACTTGCATGCCCCATCTATTTTTCCCATTTTACTTGAATTCCAGATTGGCGATACACCTTGCATTTGGGGCATAACAAAAAATGCCTAAAAGTTTGTGCAATATACTACATTGTTATGGCATAAATAATAATTTTCGTTGGGAAGGAGTTTTAAAAGAACTCATCCCAGATGTAGGGGTGCAACTTGGGCTGGGTTCAACCTGAACTCGGCCTACTAACTCAAATTTGAGAGGTGTTGAAACTCAAGTTTTGCTAACCCGGACTCAATTTAAAATTATTTGGACTAGGGTTGGGATCAACCCAAACCAACAATAACACAAACCCAATTTTAACGTAAATTTTTTTATTAAATATATATACATTAATATTGAATGGTGTGTTGTTTTCCATTAGTTTAAAATATGAATGGATAGTTTTCCATTTATTTTAAACTTTGAAACATAAATGGGTAGTTTTTCATTTAGTTTGAACTTTGAAACATGAATGGGCATTTTCAAGGATTGAATGGACTATTGTTTTTTTATTTAGTTTGAAATTTAATTGAGCAATTTAAATAATGGTTTTTCAATAAATCAGACCATCACTATATTTTCATCAACTCGAATTCCAACCCAAAACTCAACTTGAGCCTGATTTTTAAAAATAGGGTTAGGGTTGAAGTTTTACAAATAGGTTAGGGTTAGGGTTAGGGTTGAAGTTTCATAAATAGGGTTAGGGTTAGTGTTGAGAGAAACCCAAGTTTCATGAGCCCAAGTTACACCCCGACCCAGTCCTGATCCCTGTACTAAAGTATTCTCACTATTTTTTGGGCCTTTCCTTAATTATTCATAAATTCATATAAAAAAAAAACAAAACCCTCAATAATTGGCTACTTAGCTAAGGCAAGAGATAAGTAATTCTTTTCATGCAATTTAGATAATCTAAATGACATTGTACTTTTATATAATGCTAGGAATTTATATTATATATTTTTTCTTATGCTTGTAGGATATTGGTTAATTTAATGAAGTTTGCTTAATTTTTTTGGATAACATATGTCTTCGAAGTAAAATAATAGTCAATAAATATCTACATGGATTGACATATATTCTCTATTATAATTCCCATTTTATACACATTTATTTTTACCAAGGTTATTATAGTTCAAAAAATATTCCAAGTGGGCTAGTAAATGTTAAATCATAGATTCCATCAACAATATTTTCTCCAAGCAAATATAACAATATTTTCTATGTTACACCTATATTTTTACTTAATTAAATAATTTATATTTATTTGCATAACATGCAAATACCCCAAAAGTTTGTACACCATGCTACAGTGTTATCGCATAAGTTTTATCTATTAGGAAGGAGTTTTAGAGGAACTCACCCCAAACTTAGTTCCCATGCTCAAGTATTCTTACCATTTTTAGGGCCTTTGTATTCCTTACATATTTATAAATGTATGAAAAATCATGGCAATTTCAGCAATAAGCTACATAGCCAAGGAAAGAGACAAGTAATTTTTTTCATGCATTTTGGATGCTTGAAATGGCATTGTACCTGTATATAATGCTTGGAATTTATATTATATATTTTTTCTTGTGCTTGTAAGACATTAGATAATTTAATGGAGTGTATTGAATTTTGACGTAGATATGTGTCTTAGAGGTAAAATAATGGTTGATCTATATTTGCACGGATTGAGATCTATTCTTTACTATACTTCTCATTACATACACATTTATTTTTTTGCCAAGGTTTATTATAATCTCAAAAATATTATGAGTGAGTTAGTTATTGTTAAATCATCAATTTCACTGACATTATTTTCTCTAAGCCCATATGATAGTATTTTCTAAGCTATACCTATATATATTTACTTAATTAAATAATTTTTTTATTTGCATAACATACAAATGCACTAAAAATTTGTACAAAATGCTCCAGTGTTTTGGTGTAAATCTTTTTTGTTAGGAAGGGGTTTTAGAGGAACTCAACCTAGACCTAGTCCTAGTATTCAAGTACTCTCACCATTTTTAGAGTCTTCAGTGCTCCTTAAATATTTATAAATTTATAAAAAAGCACAATACTGTCATTAATAGGCTACTTAGGCTGAGGTAAGAGATAAAAAAAATTTCCATACCTTTTGGATGCTTGAAATGATGTTTGTTAGGGAACTCTAACATAGATACCTGATTATCCAACTGGCACTCTTCCATATCAGATCCCTACTTTATTAAGATATATATTCCAACTACTACACAATCCCATGAGACCAAAACTCAGGATTCATATCCCTCTTGACTCCTCTAGGCGAGAATCCTTGTCCCACCTACATATAGCTTGCATGCACACCCCGGTTATGCACCTATGCTCAACTATAAATACACCCAGGTATGTGCCTCAAAACACGAGCTCTTATGACTATCTCATTATCTTTAAAAGAGTCCCTTACTAACTTGAGCGTCGGAGTGTTCACGCCGAGAACACCCCCGGCGTCCTCTAACCTTTTGTTCTAGTCTTACAGGATTCAATGCAGGATTGTCTTGAGAGTCACATCAGCATTCAGTTTGGGGACGACCCAAACATTAACGCCATCTATGAGAATTTTTTCAGATAAGCTCGAAGATGTCAAATGACATTCAAGGCAACACAAACGCTTCCTCTCTCCCTACTGCAATCAACAACATGCCTTCCTCATCTAACTAAAACGGCAATACAACGTCATCACCTAGGAACTTGTTAGGCCAACCTGGTTTGATGAGTCAACAGGCGATATAACAAATGATGCAAGGTATGATGTAGTAAATGATGCAATAATTCATGCACAACAAGGTAACCCTATGGGCAGAATTCCTCCTCAACCATCTCGCCTCTCAGGCGAATCTGGGCGAGAACGGATCTGGAAACCATGCGGTGGCAGGTTCCACACCAACTACTCTGGTCCCTAGACCGCAACTGGCCAATTTTCTCCCTACGGCATAGCCGATGATACCTGTTATCGTTCATGCTCTGGGTGGACCGGCGGAGCAAGACATGAGCGACCACCTGGTTAGGGTAATTAATGGCATCCTAAAGCCAATCCAAAGACAAGAGGCCCACACCCAAGAAAGAGAGGCTTCACCTCACCCTAAGTCAAAGAAGCTCTATGAGGACCATATAATGAGATACGAAAGAAGAAACACCTAGATGCATATGAAGAAGCAACATACGAAGTGTTCCCCTTTCATTTAAGAGATCCTAGAGGAACCGGTTTTGAAGGGATTTCAAAATCATCATTGGAAGCTTACGATGGCACCATGGATCCAAACGACTACATTGCCATGTATGATAGGCAAATGACCTTAGTGGGGGGTCTTAGGTGCCATAACATATCGTGCCTTCCCCCCAACACTCAAGAGAGTGGCACTATCATGGTACTAGACATTGGCCCTAGAATTAATCAGCTCTTTCAATGACCTAGAGGTGTAATTCCAGAAGTACTTCATTGGCCAGTGAAGGCAAAGGAGAACCATAGGGTCATTATTGTTTGTAAAGTAGAGAGAAAATGAGACCCTCCACTAGTATGTGAAAATGTTTAACCGTTACTCTCTTGATATAGAGAAGTTGGACCATAACATTGCATCAGAAGCGTTACAACATGGTATCTCAGATGCCGACTAATGCTCTCAACCTAGTCATCAAACTGACCACTCTCCCCTAAGACATCGGGATGACTACTCTCCCCAATAGCGTCGAGACAGTAGGGGCTACGGGTCCATTTGGGGCAGACTATCAAAGGCACCCATGACTTCCCTCAATCGTCCTGCAGCACATGTGCTCCACGAAATCCAAAAGCAGGGGTATCAAATCTACAACCTACCCACCATCAAAAGTAGACATTGCCTTAACGCCAACAAATATTTTCTTTATCATAAAGACATCGGCCACTATACAAAAAAATACCGCATATTAAAAGAAGAAATTGATATGCTCATAAAAGGCGAAAGGTTACCGCACTGCCTTGCAGGTAACCCTTAAAGGGTACCGAGCAAAGGAGAGGGTCGATTTCAAAATGAAGCTATAGTAAGAAGAGATGACAAAGACTCGCAATGGAAGCCAATCAACCCACAGTAGGAGTCATCAATGTCATCAATGGCAATCCCGCAGCTAGGCCGCCAGCATTACCAGAATATGTGAACTTGGTCAGATAAAGGTCCAAACAAAAGAGGAAGGAAGAAGATTTTTCGATTAATTTCTCTGAGGAGGACATGGCAAGTAGAACAGGAGGACAGGATGACACAGTAGTTATTACGACACTAATATTGAATTTCCAAGTAAAAAGGATTATGGTGGACAGTGACGCATCTGCAAATATTCTATTCTACCACTCTTTCTAAAAGATATAGATTAGCAAAAAGGTATTGCGAGTAGTATAAGGGAGACTATCAGCTTTACTAAAGATGGAGTATTCCCAGAAGGCATCATCACTCTCCCCTTCACGATAAGAGATGACCTCGAAAGGACTACTAGTAAACATACCCTTGGCATATAATGCCATCCTAGGATGTCCAGACCTCAATAAAATGAAGGCAGTGATATCTATATACCACTTGGCTATTAAATTCCCTACATTTAGCTGAATAGGTACAACCAGAGGAGACCGAAAGATTGCCTAAGAGTGTTACAAAATATCAATAAAGGAGAAGGTATCAAGGAATATGCAGATCAATACCATGGACACCAAAGATGAGTAATAAATCACCAAGAGTGAACCAATAGAACCATTGAAGACGGTTTCACTGATTCCTGGCTCCGTGGAAAGAACTGTTTAGATCTGTTCCACCCTAGAGGCCCTACTTTGCCAAGACTTGATAAATCTACTGAGAAAGAATGCCAACGTGTTCGCTTGGGACCCCTCTAACATTTCTGGACTGGATCCGTCGATCATCTCACATAAGCTATCCATTGATGACACCCACAAACTAATCAGGCAGAAGAAGAGACTATTTTCATAAGAGAAGAAGGAAGCCGTCGCAATGGAGGTAGATAAATTACTTAAAGCTAGATTCATCAGACCAGTGCAGTATCCTGAATGGCTGGCCAACATAGTCATGGTAAAGAAAGCAAATGAAAAATGGCACATGTGTGTGGACTTCACCCTACTCAGCAAAGCGTGCCCGAAAGACAACTATCCTCTCCCCAACATCGACCAGCTAGTAGACTCTACCACTGGCCATGAATTACT
>JAYJMB010061945.1:0-26230 GCA_036873735.1 Pouteria campechiana | reverse complement strand
CCCCCCCCCCCCCCCCCCCCCCCCCCCCCCCCCCCCCCCCCCCCCCCCCCCCCCCCCCCCCCCCCCCCCCCCCCAAACGGGAAGATAGGGGCAGCAAATTGGATGCCGTGGTGCCCAATTTGGCACCACGGTGCCAAAGCATGAAATGGGCAAACAATGCAAGTAAGAAATTGGGCATCGCAGTGCCCAATTCCATATCACCATGCCAGAACAATATGGTTGAAAAATAAAAAATTATTTTATTTATTTAATTATAATTATTTGGGGCTTAAACTGAGGCATATATTAATCAAATTGAACGACACTTGGATGATTATCACTATAATATATTGCTAAAATATCATTTGTATGCATTTGGATTTGGATGCTTGTTAGGATAGCCTACTTGATTTGTGGTTAAGTCCACTTGATTTGTGGCTAAGTACACTTGGGACGTGGCTGAGTCCACTTGATTTATGGCTGAGTCCACTTGGTTGTGGTGGAGTCCACTTGATTTATGGTTGAGTCCACTTGATTTTTGGCTAAGTCCACTTGGGATGTGTTTGAGTCCACTTGATATGTGGCTGAGTCCACTTGATTTATGGCTAAGTCCACTTGATTGTGGCGGAGTCCACCTGATTTGTGGCTGAGTCCACTTGAGTTGTGGCTGAGTTCACTTAATTTGTGGTTGAGTCCACTTGGTTAGTAGCTGTGACCACTTGGTTAGTGACCTCCCAAGCATGGTACCTATTAGTAGCAGATAGAATATCATGAATGAAGAAGAATGATTAGTAGAATCCTAACTAGACATTCGTAGTTTTGATTGTGTTGACATTATAATAGTAGTTCCATTACTGAGTTACTTGGACTCACTCTATTTTATTATGCTTTGTTTTAGCTAACAAGCCAAAAGAAGTAGCTTAACGAGGGGTTGGAGCATAAGAGGGGGATATGCCATGATGTTTAGAGTTCTTTATCTTTTATTATCTTTTAGAATATATTAAAAATGTAAATTTATGAGTTATACCAATGATGTAAATAATGAAGATCTAAAAGGGTAGAAATGATGATAATGTGCATGTCATTACTTTGGCAGGGTAGGTATGCTTTTTCACACTCTACTTTTATAGTGCGACTATGATTTTGGGCATCTGTGGGTATGTATGATTGTATACAGTTTAAGAAGGTAAGTTCACAGGAGACTTTGGCTATGGGTCCTCATGCTACTACCTTAATAATGCCTCAGGAAGGATGGGCATTATAGAGTGGTATTAGATGTTAGTTCCTATAGGATTGCTGTACCTAAGAGGGGAAGAGTGAATTGGGTTTATAAGAATTTCTTGCTTGTCCCCTATTTAACTATATCTCCTTTTTCGTGCTTTTGTGTAATACAGTATGAGATAAATGATAAAGTAATAATGTGCAAGGAAAGTAAAGAAATTACACAAATAAACAAGCTCACATAAACAATATGATTTTTCTAATGGTTCAGGAACCTCATCCCTATATCCACCCTTCCAAGAGCACACACTCATTGTACTTTAAGTTTCATTATATCCCATATAATGGAAATACAATAGTGCTCCTAGCAATCTTCTATATTCCAACTCTTGGGGGCATAAACAAGTGTTCCCAACACTCTTTTGGATTCCAGCTCCAGAGGGCATAAACATAGTGCTCTCGCACTCTTCTAGTTTTCACAAGCTCACCAAGAAACTCATTGATTTTTAAGATCACCAGCAAACTTGATGGTTTTCTAAAGATCACAAATAACTCTCTAGTTTTTAGATTAACCAAAAAACTTATACACTTTTACAAAGTGTTACAATGAAGCATAGGGGAAGATATGATTTTTTATAGCTCTAATAACATAGAAAGATCTTCCCAAAATATAAACTCAATGGCCATAAAGATATGCAGATTGAAGCTCATGAAACATAGATGACGGTTTAAGTTCTTAGCCATAGGTGGAAGGATTTGTATAAGGTTAAGCTCATTCGAAATGTCTTTCTTTACTACCTTTGAATCATCTCATCTCTTCTCCTTAAATAGCTCTCTTGAAAACTTAACCGTCGGAGGAAAATGAACCTCATTAAATGCAGAGATGAAAGTAGATGAGCAGGAAATAAATGTTGAAGACCGTTCTAATAATCTCCCATTTAAAAATGTCATCTTCTAATTAATTTTTATATGCTTAGAGTCATTCTATAGTACCGACCTTGACATAGAAGAAGGTGAATAGCTGGTTCAGGCAACTGACAAATGAGGAGATGTTACAGCTCTGACTTGATTCATGATTTTGGAAAGAGGACAATAAATTCTGACAAACTCAGCTGCTCCACTTTAACATTACTTTATTGCATTTGCCTAAAGTTAATATCAGACAAAGTCTCTTTCTAGCTGGACAAAGTCTCTTCCTCTCCTAATTTGTCCATAATTGATTCTAGATGAATTTGGGCTTCTTCATTTTTAGACAAATGTATTTTGCTCTTTGAACTTCTTCTTCCAGCTGCTGCCTTTTTATTATCTCTTTGGATAATATGAGATTTTGAATATGATATTCAGATTGACATCTTTGAGCATATTTCAAAATCTTTGTAACTTAAACTTTTTGAAATGTGGCAGATTGTTAAAAATAAATATCTGCAGTCTTGCACTTGAAAATTTGAATGAGTTCTTGATGTTTAATTCTTTTTTAGCACTTAGAACCTTTAAACATTTTGTTCTCCTTTAATAGATCGTCTATTTTTAAAATCCAGAAAGGTTGTGGACCACTTGGAAGAATATTGTTCCAAGATACAGTTGCTATAGAGTGTTGAATTTTTGATATATAGAAACAGTGAATTTTCACTGTAGCAAGTTACAGTAATAAGTTACTATAGTAGATCACTATAACACTTCGTCTGTTGATTTGTCTGAAGTAAGTATCAGATGAATAAGTTTGTCTACTGGTACTTCAACATCATTACTGTAGTAGATCACTATAACACCACTTTGTCTATAAATTTGCTTGAATTAAGTATCAGGCGAATTAGTCTGTTTGTTCATGCTATAGCAATCCATCTATTACTTCATCTTCTAATTCAAACTTCGTCTTCCATTTCATTTGTTACTTCATTTTCTATTTTGTCTGAAGCTTTGTTTTAGACAAACTTCATCTTAGACAAACTTTGTCTTCTACTTTGTTTTAGACAAACTTTGTCTTGGACAGTACACTTCGTCTTGCACTGTAATAGCATTGTAGCATTTTACTGTAGCAAAAGTACCATAGAAGCACACTTGTACTTAAAAATTTTTGCACTTTGCTATTTGTAAAACTTAGATATTATTCATCATAAATCAAAATACATTTATCCACATATAATATATATAAGTTAGAGTATGGATAAATCATTTAAGCACAATTTTTTTTATGTAAAGAATATGTTCTATGAAGCACACTTATTAAAATATGTTTATCCCACATGATCTTCACAATTTGTAGAACATGGATAAATCACATATTGTATTTTTCAATGAAAGCTTAAAGTAATAACTCCATAAAGCACATGATATATCTATGATCCAACATATAAGAAATAAGGTTAATGCACTATGGATCATAATGAATTCATCATTCTTTTTAACAATTTATGTAATATGCTTGTATTAAAAATATTGTAATAATGATTATTCATGCCAAGTATATTAGTCTTCATTTCAGCATCCTAGACTAAAATCATCATTAGCATAAATCAAGTTTTAAGATAAGATTTGTTGTCATCAAAATCATATAATAATTCCAACATCAGAGCGGTTATGTTTAATACTCAGGAGGATGGTAGAGATAAGTCCTAAAACTATAGTGCTAAGGGTGTTGGAAATTAATAAAAGAATGATTTGCATAGTTTCAAAACATTAGAAACATGGGGGGACATTAGTATAAAATCTGAAGTGAAATCTTATATTGTTGAGTTGAGTTAATATCTTAATCTCGTATTGTTATATGATCATATACACTCTTCCTTATATAGTAATGGCACCGCGGAAGAGAATGAACAAAGGCAAAGCCCTCATGTTGGATGATGAGTCACCAAGGAGGACTACCTAGACTCAAGCAATAGGGGTTGTTATTAGGGAAACTCAGGCATAAGCCTCCAGGGATGATGAGATACAGGGGTTGACCTAGAATAAAGTTGAAGAAGGGGTAGTCGAGCTTGAGGAAGGCCATGTCAAGGTATAACCAACAAGAATAGATAGGCCAGGCACTACTGGTCCTAGTTGTGAGGCAGTTCAACCCCAAACAATGGCACCAAAATTTGGTACTATAATGACAATGATAGTGGGTATTGCCTAGACTTTAGAAGAACTAATTCAAACTTAAAGGAGGTACATGGAGGAACCTCAATAGAAGGTGGGGGCGCATATAAGTTCAGTAAATGTAGAACCGGATATAGGGCAGACATCTCAAAGGCATCTAGGGATAAGTTTAAACATAAAAGCTTTCCAAAATATGAAGCCTCCGATTTTCAAGGGACAGCGAGACTACCATGTAGTAAATAAATGGCTCTCTATTATGGAAAAGGAGTTTGCATATATGGAAGGCCCTGAAGAACATAAGGTTTTATATGGGGTTTATCAATTGGAAGGCGAAGCAGAACAGTGGTGGCATACTGAGAAATTGAAGGTTTCTAGCAATGTGGCAGGAATGACATGGATTAACTTTAGACAGAGATTGCTCCACAAATATGTGCCGGCTAGTGGGAAGCCTAGGCGGGCTACTAAATTTTGATACTATTGCAAGGTAAGAAAACTATAAAAGAGTATGATGGACAATTTAGGTCTTTCGCTCAATTTGTGTCATGGACCCAAATGGATACACTAGAGATAGCCCAAAAATTTCAAGAAGGGTTGAGATTGGATATCTGTGAGAAGTTAGCCCCACTTATGTTGATTAAATATGAAGATATCCTTAAGCATGCTCGTTTAGAGGAAAGGAGGAGGAGAAGTGGACTAAATTCAGAGAAAGAAGACATATGAGAGAAAATGAGCAGGGGCATTGGAAAAGGCTAAGAACTGAAACTGAGCATAGTGGTACTGTAACATCTAAAAGAATATATAATTATTGTAAGAAATTATGACATTTAAAATTTGACTATCCTGTACTAATGGTTAAACAAGAATTTTTTATAAACTCAATTCACCACTTCCCTATTTAGTTAAGCCAAGTTTATGGGACCCAACATCCTCCTCTCTAGCCCCTCAATTCTCTCCTTCAAGAGTTTCTGGACCTCAGTCAGTGCATGAGATTGTGCTTCATCCTCCCTTGGACCTAGGTTTTGCCGTGCATTTATCATATAAATGGGTGGTTGGTGGATGCGGTTGGTCGTTGGTGACCCTTTCGATGTTTATCTTTTCTACTTCAAGAAAAGGGATTTCCTATACTTCATGTTTTCTTGCGTGGGTCATAGTAGGTACACTTCTACTATTCCTATATTTACAACAGCCTGTGGAACTGATTTGTATGTAGTCGTGCCCATTGGTCTTTTTTTTTTGTAGAAGCGTAAGTGGGTCTGTGCCCATTGGTCTCTTTGTAAGTGGTATCTATCCCCTAATTATCTTTGGAGTCCTTTTCTAGAACTGTGCTGGCTTGCTGGCTCATGTTAGAGTCTTGCAAAAAACGTGTTGTAGTTAGTGTTAGTTCTCATCTTGATGTTTGATGTTGGGGTCTGAAATTGCTAATCTACTATCTATCTGGCTTATCCTATGTTAGAGATCTGTAATAAGTGGTCTGTTCAGTTTGATGCGACCAGGGGTACGACCCCGGTTCACATGCGTAAGTGTTAGCATTGTAATGGCCAATGGGTCAGCGGCCAAAATACATTTCTATTAATGAGAAAGGGAGGGGGATCGATTGCGCCAAATTCTGTTTCTCGTTTCTGTTTGCTAATTATTTTGTTAGAGTAGCAAACTAGGAACGGTTGTTGTCATCCTTTCCTAGGAGAGAGCATACCATAGTTTACTGCAGGCCTTGGCCTGGTTAGGGTTCGATATTGATGTTAAAGCCCAAATTTCCCAATCGAAAATCCCTCTCGGGGAATTAAATGTGAGGTCCGCAATTCCTGTGGATTTTAGGTGAAACTCCGCAATTTCCGTGAATTGCTATCAGAAATGGGTTTGCTTTACTTTGAAGGAAGGAGTTCTTAGACAAAGGAATTCCTGTTGTGCAAAAGTTCAGTAATATTCTCACCTTTCATCCGTTCCTTACACTTTTATGCACAATATTATCAAAATGATAATTCCTCACTAGTCACTATTAACTATTGGTTAACTCCCTTTTATTTATTCGATTTGCGTCTGCAAGATAGCCTGGAACGACAAATGCCCAAAGAAGAGGAATCTCCTTGTTCAAACCTCTTTCTACGCCTTATCGAATCCGTTAGTCTCAGATTATGGTGAAATGTTGCACGCGCATGAATTAACTATGAGACGTATTTGTATATTTATTAAGGTTAAAATATTATGCTTATTCCTAAATTTCAAAAGTTCAAGATATTCAATCCAGTTTTGAAAAAGAAATGAAGCCCATCTTGACTTTAAGCCAGTTGCACATATCTATTTCTCCGATTCAGTTAAAAATAACGAGAAATCAGTCACTGCAAGAACCATGTGGAAATACAGTTGGCATATTCAACCTTTCGATCTAATTGGGGCCAGCCTATTTTGGATCGCCATGGTAGAATAAGTCCTGACCACGAAATTAGTGATGGAAGTGAAAATGCCATCCACGGTAGAATCCAAACTTAAATCAGATGTTAGTGTTTCTTTTTGTACGGTGGGTCGTTAATACTTTTGCTTTAAATTGGACTGTTGACAACTTCACATTCACCGACTACATATTTTAGCGTCAAGGTGAAAAGCTACAATAAAATATATTACGTTGGACCAAGACAGCAGAAGTCCACCAAATCCTCCCGTGGAAATATGGAATCGAAAGCAACTATTTTAAAGAGGATGCTGGATATTTCCTTCCCAATGAATTAAAAAAAGCAGGTGGTGGTTGCGTGGCTTAACAAGGCTGGTACAAATTACATTTAATTGCCTCCCAAACGCCAGGGGAGGAGACAAATATGCAAATGGGCTGAAGACGTTTGCGCTCCAAGCAGTACCCTCAAACAAGATTTGTATTATCAATAAATATCTATTTATTAGTGACCCAAAAAATAGATATTATTATTTTTATCAGACATATTATCATTTTTTCAGAAAATTTATTGAAAAAATAGAAAAAAATAAAAAATAGAGAAATTTTAAAATATTTTTACTAAAACTTTGTAATAAATTATAATAAATATAAAGACACAATTTGATAAAAAATTACATTTAAAAAGTCATCATTGTATGAATAATAAATGTGCATATGAAAAATGCGCATGCTAACAGAACGAAAGTAAATCTTAGCAAGAAAAAATATTATATTAAACATTATATCTCCCATGCTAAATCACAAAAAAAGCAACACATGATAAGTGTTTTAAAAATTAAAACTAAACACAAACTCTCTTTCCTACTCTTGTTTGTTGACATCTCCAAATTTCAACCTAAAATATATCAAATCAAAATAAATTAATTTTTCTTTCTCATCTACACAAACTCAACATCTTTTAAGTCTTGAACACTCTTGAACATACAAATCTTCACAATATATACATCCAACAATACCTAAAAAGGACTTTAGACATTCAAAACTAATCAAGAAACATATTTATAATTTTTAAAAAATAATTTTATTTCACATTTAAAAAATAATTATTTAAAAATAAATAAATAAATAATATTATATTAATAATTTTATAATTATATTTTTAATGCTATAATACTAATCACACCTATACCAATACACCTATGAATTAACACATAATATATAAATTTATTTTTTTCTTTATTTAATATATAATTATAATTAATATTAAAATAAAAAAATAAAAAATCTATTTCCAAACAAATTCTTACTTAAAACAACTAACTATATTGCATTTATCATGACCAAAATATTAATTTTTTAAATAAATATAGTTTTAGAGCTTTTTTTAAAATTTGTAATTTTACAAAAAAAAATTAATTTTTTTATTAAAAATATGTATTTTTCAACAAATCTTACATTTAATTTTTGTTTCGATTCGTAAACAGTGACTAATTTGGAATGATCAAATAATTTGAGAATTTTTTCCAAATCGAATGTTTATCCCCAATCTTCACAAATCTGATAGATGTTATTGTTCAAATCTATATAAATCAAAGCTATAATACATTACACGTTGCAAATACTTGATTTCAAACAAAATAAATATGAAAAATAAGAAGAAAATTATTTTTTATACCTTGACAGCTTTCGAATATCCGGGTGAAAAAATCGAATTTTGATCTTCAATTTGCAGTTTATCCCACACTTAGGCGTCACGGTGTCCGAATGGAATATTTCACCGTGCATGACCGATAATATGAATGCTCTAAATGATATTATCGGTAAACAATGACTATAAAATAGCATTTTATCGATATTTTACTGATATTATAGGTTAATTTATCGATAAAAGAAGTAAAACGATGATTATTATCAACCAGCATGGAGGACGATTTGATGGACAATAAAATCGATAATATTAACACTGCCCTCCATAAATAACCAATGTTTTAATCCCACTTCCTGGACAGAAGATCCTCTCCAGCACCCACGCCAAAAACTGTTGAAGCCAATGAAGCATTTAAAATTCAAAATTTTTCAGGAATAAAGGCCCAAAATTGGGAGTGGGATCAGCTGATAAAAAGATTGTGCAAAAACCATAACATGGGATCCGATCAACAGCAAAACGATCTAAAGAAAAAAAATGTGCTGTCTCTACAGACCGACAGGGGAATGATCTGAATCAAACAATGGACCCCATTTACACAATCAGGAAAACCATATGATTCCTCAAAATGGCAAGTGCTTTTCTTGGGTTGTCGAGAACTCATGAGATTGGGGTTGATCGTTCTCATTTACGGGCAGTCTTGCGCCTGCCATCAAAGAAATTGCACGTTAGAAAAGAAATACAGACAAGCTAATAATGGTTATCAAGAGAGATTATGTCATGAAAAACATCATGATGGGAAGTTCCTTCGTGACAGATAAATAGAGGAGAGAATTGCAGACGGCCCCAGATCCGGTTTCTCCCAATTGCAGAAACCTCCCCGCTTGTTTCAATGGCTGCAAATGCATACGGTTTGGCTATGATAGGAGGCATTTTAGTTAGCACGTGGGTAGCGGTAGAAGGAAGTTTGGTCGAAGTTATACGAAGTGAGGAAAAGTTTGCAATTGTCAACCATCATAAGGAACTTGAAATTAAACAGCAGAACCAGAACCCAGATTCACATAGCAGGTCGGCAATGTCTGCAAAAAACAGGTAAAAATATCACATTCACCTTCACTCCCCGATTGCCAAGGGGAAAGTAATACAATAGAAGCTGCGCAACCACATGAGCTTTTGTTTTGTATTTTTTTTAACCTCGTGACTCACTGCAATGATGCCTCGCATAATTCCACAGTTAACACCACAAGTTCCCAATAACAACTGCTGCCATATGCGTGGCACGTTTAAGACCTGCATTGCGTGTGGCTGTCTGACTCCAATTACAGGCGTTTAGCCTATTTCTGCATGATCAAAATATTGCATTTACACAGCAGTGCGCACATAATGAACAAGCCTGCCCGCAACTCGAGCTTGCAAACAATGCAAATGTTGTAGACGAAGCAGTCGGTCCTTCCCAACCACCAGAAACTTCTAGAGATCTGCAACGCCAAAAGGTAAGGAATCTGAGCATGGAGGACCGCAACGTGCACCAAAACTAACATGGACTCCTGGACAGCAGGCTGATTGCAGAATTTCCAGCAACTAATTCTTATGGGATGTTGTCATGCAACAGGGACCATCGAGGAGATTTCCAAAAATCCCAAAAAGTAGTAGAAAAAATAATACCAAGCATTCAATAACCAATTGAACATGTGCTTGTTTACACTTTTCTTTAACCAGCCACTGCCACAATCTATTAATAACTAGAGATTACAACAGAATCTGTGGTTACAATATGTCGACAATGACAAGTGGAATTCCCAGCCTTTTACTTCCTATCTTCCACCGAAAACATACCGTCTCATTCCAATCTCCTGGCAGCTCTCACCTCCTCAACCAACATAAACAGCAAACCAAGAGAAAAAAAAAAAAAAAAAAAACAAGCAGCATTTCCAGGGTGGGTGGGCTGGGTTCTAGTTGCCACCACACTCATTCTCACACAAGAAGATTGGTGGTAATTCAGTATCTCCGTTGCTTTTTGCCAGGATACTACGGCTATGGAAGATTGATTGAAAACCAGACTCCATCTCCCCTGTGCTGTGCTGTCAAACCACATTCCAATCGGTGAAGCATTATATGCTCATGATTTATGGCCGATATTGCATACCATTTGCAAAAATTCTTTAAATATGCCTCTTAACTACATCCTAATTTGTCAGTTGATTTAGAGATTGTCAGTATAAACAATTTGAATCAAATCTATCCACTAGACTTCAATCTTCCATGAGACATCTTCCCGGTTGTTGTGCAGTTTATCCACAGCAGCCACCTTGGAGCGGTGGGTTCCTGAGATGGGTTTCCCCCTCTCTCCATGAGGCAGCTCACAGGTCTCGCTGATGGAGGCACATCTAATAATATCAGCAGGGGGGATGAAACAGTCAATTGATAGACCTGGGATGTTGAAGGCGACCTCCTCAATTGTCCAAACCTCCTCCATCCGTGTCTTAGTATGGCTCATTGCCATCTCCCCGAACTTGAAGAGTGTTACAACAGAACGGCCAGAATGGGCAATCATAATACCATCAACAGGCCTGTAATCATCAAGGAAGGAATTGATGGTGGTCTCCCAATAGACTGCATCACCACTGTTGGCCTGGATGCGGGTAAGGTGGGAGTCTTCCATCTGGACAAGAAGCCCAGTCTTTTGGCTAAAATAGCCAAACAATACATGTCTTATGATCTCTGCTGCGCCTTCACTCCGTGCTCTCAGTGTCTGTGGATCAGCACAGAGCTTTAGTATGAAGCATTCCTCACCGCAGACCTTCTTTTCACCTATGCATCTAGCATCAGCAAACATACTTGCTGTAGTTCCTGGATCAAGCCCCTGCAAGAGAATAGAAGCAACAACCAGAATGTGGAAATTGCAAAGGTATCTAAAAGGCCAAAGGAAATAACAGCAAAAAGATCAAGACTTCACCTGCAGAGATCGGCGAAGGGGTCTCACAGGCCCTTTGGCAGCATTAACACCAAGCCAGGGTGTGTGCCTCCAAACAAGCTTGCCATTGCAGCCTGCATGAACCTTCATTCCACCAACTGCAAGCTCCACATACCACATGTCTGGTGTCATCTGCCATAGGACAAACCCCCCTGATTCTGCAGATCTAGATGCACTCCGATTCTTTGTAACCTTAGTGGCCGTCTCAAATTCAGAAGCTACCATCTTAACCTTTCCCATTGCATATGCGTTGCGGACGGAATTCTGCAGCTTTTGCCCTCCTGATGCAGCAGTATATTGCTGCAATATATACTGAGCTGAGGATGTTTCCTGCATCAATACCCACCACAGCTTCTCAAATACAAACTCCAACTTGATGGTAAGTTTTACTAGTTCTGCAATCTCAAGGAAGCGGAATGACAGTCTCCAATTCTTTAATGACAGTTTACAAAGCCAACTGTTTGTTTAGCTAGTACCATAAAAAACCCTACCTAAATCTTAACCACCTGACAGATTGTATGCAAAAAAGTAAATGCGTGCTAGAACTAACTAATTGTGCAGTCTCAGATAAAACAAAATGACTGGCTCCACCTAATTCCAACAGGATGAAAGCCAATCAACAAAATAAGAACAAAACCTACATTTTCTTCCTTGATAATTGGCAAATCAACCTGAGACAGTCATATATTTGGGTAGAATACCAAACTGCAGAGCATCAAGAAGAAACTAAACACCAGAAACATGCGTATTTCTATAGGATCAGATGTCTATCTGCAATGATCTCAAATAAATATCAGTAAAGGTACAAATAATTTCCATTTGAGTATTTCCAGCAATAAAATGAAACAATCCCAAACACAAAACAGTCACACAAATATGCAAATCCTTGTACAAAAGCAAACAAAGAAAAACCAAACGTTTCTCTTCAAAGCAGAATACCAAATGAACAAAACAACCAGACACTACCAACTAAAATCAAATCAGAATAAAAATTTCCCATAAAAAGAGCGCAAAATCAATGCTTAAATTTTTCCCAGATTTTGAAACAAGAACAGATCCCAAACAAAAATATCACTCAAAGCAAATAATACGTAATTTCATTCCCTTCGACATGCAAAAGAATTAACAAAACCCACTCCATACATTTTTCTACAAAACAAAATCAACCAATGAAATGACCTGAAAAACTCAAATTCGACCCTAACAAAAAGATTTAAATTAAAAAAAAAACAGAATTGAGAAAAATAACAAGTACTCACAATGGGGGTGTCTTTGATGCTGAGATGCGGCAAAGACTCCACAGAGCTAACGTGAACCGGCGCGAGAGGTGCACCCATCACCCCAAGCAGCAGCCTCAGATCAGAGCGCTTGTTGTAGCTGGTCGAGGCTGCAGCAGCGGCAGCCGAAGAAGACGAAGACGAAGACGAAGACGATACAGATGGGGCTCTGGAGAGCTGGCCCTTCTTCCAGTGGCCCCGGCGGTCCTTCTTCCCATCCCCACCATCACCATCCGGATCTGGACCTTCGATCACTGGCCTCAAGCTACCCGATCTAGGAATCAATGGTCCGGGCTGCGCAACGTGGCACTGATTCTTCATCCGCTTCAGGATCCCTGACATTGGGCTCTTGGACCTCGATCTAGACGGAGAGAGGCCACGCACCACATCATCTTTCAGAGACGAGAAGAAGCCCTGCTTTTTGTCCATCTCTCGCAGCAAATGAGAGATTAGGTTAGCAATGCAGCAGGGGTAGAAATGTCATAGGTTTGCCCTTAAAGAAGCTTCTAGAAAAGTGAGTAGTAGGAAGTGGACTGAAAAAGCTTGCTAGGGTTTTGGGCAAAGCGGGTGAGTGAGAGAGTTGTCTGCCCTTGTATTTCAAGGATGGGCTGGGGAGCCTCCGGGAAGCTGGAGCGCATACAAAAGGAAAAGGGCGAAAGAGGAAGGACCAAGTTGTGCCATTCCATACTCCGTCTGTCCATGAAACTCGGTAACCAGGCATTCTAAAATTTCATATCACTTCTTTCTAACCCATCACATTTAGGTGATAAAATATCAAACAATTTTTATTTTTGTAATATATTTTTGCCAAAGTTTGTTTTGAATTGCAGCGTCCAGTGGTTCAATTTAATTAGGGAATGATAGCTTCTATTCATTAGCAGTAACAAATATACACAAATTTTCTCCTTATATAATTATCAAAATAATGGGACCGATAAGTGTGCCTGCTTAACATCCTTCTTACTCCGCGGCTCCGCCTAGTTGTCCAAAGGATTCCCAAATTGGAAATTAGTCTTACGTAGTCTGCGTGCTACTGTAACTGGAGCGGCAGTCGACGGCTGAAATGGAACGATCTGAACGGTTCACGACGTTAACCATGATGATAACGTAAGGAAAAGATAACATCCTAGTAAAACCAAGCCCTTCGATCTGCTGAGTGAGGATGTGTTGAATGATTTATATACGTATGTCCCTTTTACATACTTAGAGGTGGGTGCTTGAATTGATGTGGAAGGGAATCTAAATGATGTGAAAAAGTTATGTTAATCCAATTGTAAATAAAGAAAAGATCCGTGGGACTAATTTTTTAAAAAAATATTTATAAAAATATGGATAATTAAGCTGAAATATTAAAATTTTTAGGGTTAAATTGAATAAATAAATATTATATCATATATATATATGAAAGGGCATGGATCAAAACAACATATTCCTATAAATGTAATGAAAATATACATAATAAATACATATGATATTCCCCATCTTACTTGCTCTTAATATCTCTATATTTATTATTGTTATTATTTATTTATTTTATATTTATTTACTATATGACTTGCAACACCATTTATTTTGCTAAGCTTCTTTCGTTTTTTCTATATCCTATATTTAGGTGTAAAAAGTTAAAGGTGCAAAAGTCTCATCTTTTTTTATTTTTAATTTGACATTTATTATTTTTTTAAAATTTTAGATTTTGTTATTATATATTTTTAATTTTTAATTTTTATTTTTTATATTAACATTCATTTAATTTATTTTTTTAACAATAACATCATTCCTTATTATGTAGCTGCTAACATGAAATAATATTTATTATATATATGCATATATAAGGAATATTTCATGTATTACTGAAGTGAATGGATACATCTTTTCTATTTAAGTCCTACCTTGATGATTTTATAATATTTAATCCAACCATTAATCTTATCATCTCTAATTAGCTAAGCCCTTAAAATCATCTAAACAAAAAATTCATGTTGATCACAAAATTAAAATTAATTTGAGAATAAATTTCAATTTATTAAAATTATTCATTTTGTGGGGCCCATGTACTTTTAATTAAACTTCTAAATCTTCTAAAGTGTTCATGCCATCATAGTATTATTTATATAAGATTTTATAATATTTCAATGTTTGAGTAAATAAATTTAAGTAAATTTTAAATTATATATTTATTTATTTATTTATTTTTATATCTTTTTAAATGACGTGACCCACATAAAATTCCAATTGAAATGATCTCTTATATCTTTATTAAATATATAATCTTAAATATAATAGTCAAAATGAATTTTATAAAATTATTAAGATGTACCAATTTGCTTTCTTGGTATATGCATTATCGAAGTATAGAGGTATACTTCCATAGTAGATGTACTATCAAAGTGAATTGGCACATTCTTTTCATTTGAACCATACTTTGGTGATTATGTAAAATCTAACCAAACTTTTAATTTTATCATTATCTATTTAAGTAAGGCCTTAATGATCATCTCAATCAAAAGCTCACATTGATCATAAGGTTAAAATTAATTCTAGAATAAATTTCAATCAATTAAAATTATTCGATCATTTAGAGAGGCTCACATACTTTTAATTAAATATCCATACCTTCTAAAGTATTCATCTCATCTAGAATATTATTTATGTAAGATTTTATAGTATTTCAATGCTCAAGTAAATAAATTTAAGTAAATTTTGAATTTTACATATATTTTTATACCTTTTTAAATAGTGAGACTCACACAAGATTCCAATTCTAATTGAAATAATCTCTAATATCTTTATTAAATGTAGAATCTTAGCTATTATAATTAAAATGGATTTTATAAAATAATTAAGATAAGGCCCTAATGGTAAAAATATACCAATTAGCTTTGGTAGTATATGCACTAAAAAGGTATTCCTTTACTAAATAAACATGGAACCAATCTAATAGAAGTGGTTCCATAATTTTGTATTCATAGAATCGCACTGCCTACCATCGGATCGAGCAAGTGAAATCGTTGTTATCCATGCTCGCTTGTGAGAATTTTCTAAAAGAAAATCCTAAGGCCAAGTAATGCCAGAGCATGCTTAGCCCCATTTAAAATTTGTTTTTTCCTCGATGCCCATTTCCCCTCCCAGCTCTCCCACTCAACCTTTGGCGACAAAAAAACCTTGCAGGAAAAAAATCCATCTCGCTCTATCGTGATCAATAATTGAAATTCAATGACAAAAACCCATCTCTTTCTTGCGCATACCCTCTCTCCATCTCTCCATCACGAGATCCAGCTCTCTCCCATGCACATTTTATCGCCTTGACATCACCTTCATGCCAAGTACGCTGCAGAGTCAGTTCATAGGTCATTCCTGGATTCACCGACATCCACAATGTGAGTAGAAGAGAAGCCCCAACATGGGACAAGATTAAAAGGCCATCAACTATTGCTTTGGACGATGTATTACCCAGGACACAAAATCATCATGCATCCTGGCGTATACCTCGCTGCTAAAAATGATGCACGACCTGGGACGCAAAACAATTCTGCATCCTGGGCATATGTCATTGCCAAAAATGGCGCACTAGCCAGAGACAAAATGATTCAGCATCCCGAGGCATACCTCGGTACCAAAATTTACTCTGTGGCTTGGGATGCAAAATCAATTTACATCCCAGCATCTGCATCATCTTTTTTACATTTAGGGTGGTGTCAACAAATTCACAAGATTTGCTCTAGGCATTTTGTAGAAAGTTTTGTCTTTAATCTCTTGTAATCTAACTTACTCTATCTCAATTTTCACAATAAAGAAATTCAATCTATACATAATAAATTAACATCTATACATAATAAATTAACATAGCAATTCAAATTAACAATAACGAACATGTCTTAATAAAGAAAAATCAAGACAATGCATCCAAATGAGCTCTAAGTTCTAATATAATCCATATATCAAGAAAGTCATACAAACAAAAGGAAAGTAATGACATTACACAAAATATGAATGACATGTTATGTGCTATGCTAGGCAGCCAAATTTAGAACATATACTCCAATTAAATTATCTACAGCAGTATGAGTAAGGGTGGATCCCACGAAGAGTATTTAACTTAGTTTTATGCCATATAAACAAGAATGAGGGGTTTTGAGTGTAATGAAAACAACATTATAAAAGATGTTAATCAAAGAAACAAATCTTAGTATAAGTCAATATCCACTATCAGAATCTTATAACTGATCATTGATACAATTATAAATCAATTCACACTTTGAATATTTACCATTGAATTATTTTTTCTCTCTCTCCTTCAACATAGTTAATTAGAAACCAGTGATCTAATTAACCCTAACTATTAAACAACCCCAGACCCACTAAAGGTTTAATCTTGGAGTAGCTTTAAGATTTGTAGAGATTGGTGAAGCTAAATAACACAAGCACTAGCGGTTACATTTAATTTAGTTAAATATTCTTCTTAAGATTTAATAACTACTGTTAGAAGAAAATCATTATATCTTAGTTGCTTCACCAATTAGAGAGATTAAACAATTACGAATTTGATATCTAATTTAGCAATATATTGTAATGAATAGTAAACTAGTTGACCTTCTTAGCAATTACTAGCAACGATCATAATCATAAACGTAGAAGAACACTCGATATTCAAAGCATAAATTGAGCAATGAAAACTAATTAGATCTCATAGTATATTGATTCTGAGTCTTCAATTTTCCTTCACCAAGTAAAAGAATTTAGCCAAGTAGGGTCATGAAAATGCAAAGATAAATAAAATAAAGAAAAAAGAGAGAGGAGATGAATTCCCAATGCAAAAAGCTATGTTTTCTACGTTTTCCCTTCCTTAAATAACTCAAATTAGGGTTATTTTGTGTGTCCATATAGTTTTCTAAGTTGCCTTTGCACAAAATAATAAAAAAATGTTAAAAATAAGTCACTTTCACACTTGTACTGGCGTCGTGGCACTGCATTATGGTGTCACGGTGCCCAAATTGTTGCCCAAATGCCACTTTCGTTATTTATGCTGAGTTCACTATTCACCAAAGGCGGGTTCATTGTTTTAGCCATATATTTTTCAAATGATATTGAAATCTTATGATTTTTAATTTGTTCGATAGATAATTTGAAGGACCAAAACCTTTATGTTTAATACTTTTGATAAATCAATCTCCATCTATACTAAAAATGACCTTAAAGCGATACTGAAGCTGTCCAAAATCTTCCAATTAGCTTTGTTTTGCTCCTAACAACTCCATTTGTATCCTAAATAAAAGTATAAGAATAGTGACTATATTTAGGCATTGAACAAGTGTAAAATACTAAGTATTAAAGGAATAAAATTAGGGTATAAGTCGGGCACATTTGGGGTAGGTTTGAGGGGTACCAAAATTTTTTGTAAAAAGAGCATTTTAGAAATGTTGAGAGTATGTAAGAAAGGGGAACTTGTTTTGAATTGTATAGGTATATGAATTGTGTGTGAAGTAAAGGAAATAATAAGAAAAAATTATTTGTAAAGGGATTAAAGGTGATTAATGGGCACTATCCTTGTATAATTGGACATTATTGGTAGTTAATTAAGGGGGGTCATGGTTAAATTTTTAGGGAGAAAGCATAGCTAGAAGATATGAAGAAGAACAAGAAGAAAAAGGGGTGAAAAACCAAGAATTTGGAGGCAGCCAGTCAAGTGCCCTGGCGCCCACAACAAGTGAAAAGAGGGAAGGCATTCAGATAGTTGGGCATTGCAATGCTGATGTACAAGCAGCACCAACTTAATTTTTTTTAAAGTGTTTCACACCCAGTTTTTCTCTCATTCATCCTTCTTCCTTTCCCTTACCTTTCCTACTAAAAAATTCATGGTTTCTTGATAAGTTTGCACTTGAAATTGAGAGCAAATCACTTACTTAGGAGTATAATCTTTCAACCTACCTACTTCAAGCCCTGGTTCCATCATTGGACGGTGGAAGAAGAAAGAAAAGTTGGGTTTTTCATCAATTAGAGGAGATTACTTGAAGAATTGAGAAGAAATTCCTATTTTAGGGAGGAAATCAACAAGCAATCACACTGGTAAGTATTTCCCTTGAGTTAATTCCCAATTTATATGATTATTAGGGTGTGTCCTACAACCTTAGAAGAAGTTAGGGTTTGAAATTACAGGGATTGTTGGGGATTTCATGTGAAATTGCTTTTAAAGCTTAATTGCCATGTTAAATAACACAAATTAACTGTAAGAAACTGATACGTGTCAATGGGTTATACAGTTATGTGTTAATCCTATTGTAGTACATGTTGTACACAAGCTAGATTAGAAAGAAAAATTTATGGAATTAAGCTTGATAACTTAGTTAATAAGATCAATTTCAATATTATCATGTCTAATGATGCTAATATGATGTTGGAAGTAAATTCTAGCTATTACACCATACTAGGAATTAAATATGTGAATGGTGCCTATTAGGTGTTTGATGAAATGGCATTAAGGGAAACAATATGTAACTGGATGAAATTCCCATGGAATAAATTGTCCCTTCAATAAGTGTTATACATAATATGGTATTTCGCCTTAATAAGGCATTAGAGGTGTGAGCTAGTTATGCATATTAAAGAATTATGAGATTGAATTAGATCTTTCTTAGTCACAGATGAGTTCTAATTGAGAGGTGGGTTATTGTATAGGGTTTATTTCACCTTAAATTGGCATCAAACTACCAAGTTGAGAATCAAAGAATGAGTATAGCAAGGGAAGTGAGATTAGCTCTATAGAGGTAAGTAGGTGTCACGCCCCCGCCCCCAGGCCCATTCATTTTACCATTATCCTGCCATTTTCCCATTTTCAAGGCCAAATTCTGGCAGAATCTATCCTAAAATATAAGCATTTACACCTAGAATACATTAATCATATGGAACTAAAATTTTAATAATCATACAACACTAATACTAATCTATCTCAATATCTACATATTTCTAACATAACCATAAAACACCCCTACATCCGTAGCTACCCAAGATCAAAACAAATCATGATGATAATACACATTACCAACATCATACAGATCCATTCGCAAATAAATAATTAATTTACTATGACATGTTAATAGTTTCCTTTTATACATCATTTGGAATCTTAAATACACTTATAAAAATACATTATGAATTAAAATTTCTATTCCTTATACCTACCAACAGGAACTATTTTCAGTCTTGTTCACCAATCCCAATCTACAGTTGGGATTCTTTACCTGACCTGTTAGCTAAAAACATAGAATAAAATGATGTGAGTCTGGGCAACTTAGTAAATAGGCTTGATATAAAATAATAATTAATCAGAAACAATATGTTCTAAACCAGAACATAGATAAACTATGACAATTTAGTCACATATATGCTCATGAGATTTCATTCTTCATCAATACAATAGACATTCTACGCCATTTAGGCGTATTCACACATCATTATCACTCATATCTTTATTATGTAAAACATATCAAACATCAAAGTATTGTCATTTAGGCACTACATATAATACTATTCTATCAATTACAACTTCATGGAATGCTTCACATTCCTTCTATACACATATTCACATAATATCACATGCATGGGATGATCCTTATCACATCACATTCATTTACCAAATATATCACAGAAGAAGGATTCGGGGATATTTCCTATCCCCTTAAATCATTAATTCACACAATCAATTAATATAACATGTGTTAGCGAGTTCATGGGATATACTATATCCCATCAATCTCACAACCTCATTCAAGGTCGATTAGAGGATATTTATTATCCTGCTAAACTATACAACCATACCAATGCAATATTCAAAATAATCTAGGGAGACTTAGGATCCCATATAATTCCCTACATACACAAGAAACAAGGGATATTCTTCATCCCCAATACATCCTACATCCATTCACCAAATAAACATCAATCTATAGAAAACATGGGATATTCATTATCCCCATTCATACATACATGCCCAGATGTAGAACATGGAATATTTAATATACCCATCCAACAATACATTTAATTAGAAGAGAACCTACTTACCTACGTGAAGTGTCTTTCCATAATCTTCAATTTAGCTTTCACTTTAACTACTTGGGTTTCACATTGTTGTTCCATAGGTCCTATACACATAGAAATTTTTCTTTACACAGTTGTCATATTCAACATATTTAACACTAATATAATTTCTTTAATACCAATACATATTCTTTAACAAGAAGTTTCACTCTAAAGCACACTAATTCCCCTATTGCATTTTATTAGGATTCTTGTGTTACAATCAAGCTCTAGATAGCTATGGTATTTCTTATTAAATTAGTTAGCCCAATATCTTGTAGGCATCATTTCTTTCATAATGATTCATTAAGCTTTCTTAGAGGAAATCATATCTAACAACTTATAACGACTATACGATTCGACTAACTAGTAATTAAGCTCAATTACATGTTAATGAGGCCTTTAATCCAAGAATTTGTTACTTAAACCCTTATAATCAAAGGACTCTTTTTACGCCCAATTAGGTCATCATCCAAAGTCAAATTTCTCATGTTCAATCATCTAAAAAATAATTGTAAAAAAAGAGTTACTTACTTTCCTTAAGGGATCCTCATCAATGCTTTCTTTTAAATCCATATTGCATTACTATTCATGAATTTCATAAAACCCTAGCAATACCTAATAAGAATTCTCATGTTTAAACAAGCTCCACAATGCTATAATCAACGAATTAAACATTTTTCCCATGATTCTTACAACAATACATATCATCTTCCCAAAATTTCCTATTCACAAAACCCTAGCCAAATGGAAATACAAAATTGAGTGGGGAAAAAGAGCTTACCTTAAAATTCAAGCATGGCTTTTGCTTCAAGGGTAGAATTCGGCCCCAACCTTAAGAGTCCACCATTCTTTCTAGAAAACATGAGTTTTCCTCCTTTTCTATCATTCAAACAACTCAACTTAGATCTAAAGATTGTAACATCCAAGGTATTAATTATGTGATTACATACCAATAGGACTATGAAAAAGGAAAAGAATGAAGAAAAACTTGAATTTAATTTATATTTTGGGCACAATTGTATGAGAACATGAAGCTAAAAATGGTATAGGTGCAACTTTTACCCAAATTTTGGCATATTTGATGGATGATTTAGAAAAAGTATCCAACATGAAAGATGTAGCTCTTTAAAATTATCTTTTAATGAATTAATAATTTTAACAATCAGATATCATATAAGAAAATTAGAGTTAAAAATACTTTAACTATCTCTAAAGCTATAAATTGGGTTATAACACATGGTGTCACTTTGAGACCAAATTACTCATATTTTGAGATTGAATAAAAAATGTAATAAGCATAAAAGTTGTAAATCTTAAAATTATATTTGCAATGCATTGAAAATTACTTAAATTAGACATCATACAAGGAAGGTATGGCCAAAAAAGTTAGGCACTGTCTGGAGGAGGAACTAACGGCTCTAGTTCGCTGATTTGCATTTTGCTGGCCAATTTTAGCCTGATACCCCTAATTATCCCCCTTTCCTCCTCCACTATTTCCCCACACTATAGCCACAAAAACACATAAGATATGCACCCATTTTCTTATGCTTTAACCTTGGAAACCTTGGTATTTCTATAGGAAATCTTGATTTCACGGATTAAAATCCCCTTTTATGGTTGTTTGGGTGTGTTTCCATGGCTAGAAATCATGTCGCTCATGGTTTGTGTATGACTTGTGGAGATTTGAAGTTAAAAATGATGGCAAGAGGCAGGCCATGCATGGAAACTAAGGTAAATCCCGTTCTTTTCAATTGATTTTATGTTTTTCATATGTCAGGGTTTCTTATAATTTTGTGAACAGTGGAAATTAGGGATTTTGCATGAAATTTTGTATTTAATTCATGGGGGAAACAAGTAATCTAGATTTATGATGGGTTTACAAAGATTTAAGCTTCGAAAATGTGATTTTTACATAACCCCCATCTGTGAACGGTAACTTGTATGAATAGTGATTTAGGGTGTTGTATAAAAATATGATTATGCCCTAATTTATTTAGTTTAGAAGCTTGATTAGTATGTGGTTACAGTGAAATTTGTGTTAATTATGTTGTGGGTTGATTATATGTAGTTAGGAATGAAATCCCTTAAAACATCTTGTTAAAAGATTAACATATAAATGATGCCTATTATATATTCGATGAATTGCCTTAATGAGAAACATATTTAAATTGAATAGTGATATATGTGTTACATGTGTAGGATTATTCAACCAGTGATGGAAGCTAAGGTATGAACTTGAAAGATAGTGAAATAAATATTTCTTAAGATAAGTAGGCTTTATCTGTTGAATTCATGGGTGGGGATATGAAATATCCCTTTGATTGTATCCGGGCATGTATGCTTTAGCTGGGGGATAGTGGTTATCAAGTCTTTGGGTAAAGGCTGATGTTCATTTGGTTTTGATGAATCTATAAATGTTTGGGATAGTAAGTATCCTGTAGAATTGAAATACATAGTATTTTGTTTATGATAATTATGATAATATGTGAAAATGTGAGTTGATGACTGATGGGGATAGAGGATATCTCGTAGCTTGCTTATTCTTGTGAATGGATGTCTTTTAAATGAATGGGGATAGAAAAATATCCCAAGTTTATGCTGAATAGAATACATGGGATGAGTATATCCCATGATGGTGATGTTATAGACTATATTAATCAAATGTAAACATTAATGGAATGTGAAGTCATTCCATAATATGTAATTGTTAGAATGATGAAATACTGTGCCTGAATGGCATAGTAAAATTATGAGATTTGTATGATCTGCCTGTATGGCAAAATTATGATGTAAAATAGGCCAATTGGCCTAGAATTGATATAATGATATTGTGTTATGCCTGAATGACACAGTTGTAAAGTTATGCCTGTTTGGCATAGTTTTAATTTGCTGTGTGGTATTTGCGTGAAATGATATGATGTAGATGACATAGTTAGACTACTATGCATGAACAGCATAGTTATGAAATGTGATGCTAGTATGGCCTAGAACTAATATGCCATGCCTAGATGGCATTGGTGTTTTGTTATATGCATGAAAGGTGTAGGGCATGCATGGAAAGAATGTGAATTTGAGCGTTACGATATGATTATTTTCTGTTGTTCATCTCGGGATGATACGATATTTATGATGATGAATGAATATAGGAATATACTGTTGTTTAGTCATGTCCTAGGTTAAAGCATGTTATCTTGATTAATTATTTTATATTATTTATGCATACTTACTAAGTTGCCCGGACTCACGCCTTTTTATTTAAATTTTTAGCTAACCGATCAGGTAAAGAATTCCAATTGTGAGTTGGAACTGTTGAGCTATAAGTCAAAGACATTATTGTGTTATGATGTATTGGTATTAGAATCCCATTGTGTATGTATGTAATTATAAATTCATTATGTGTTTATGTGATTATAATTAAATGATCTTAAATAAAATAGTATGACATGTCATAGTTACTCATGTGAAAATTATGATTGAATTCTCCTAAATTGGGTTGCCATCAAGATTGGTTTCGAGCTTAGGACAAAGAGAGTGGGTATGATTAGTTTATGATTTATATTAGCATTTTTATGATTATGATTTGGTGTGTAATCATTTAAATTATTGTTTATCATAATCATTGTATGTACTGGTTTTTAATCTACATATTTTAAGGGAGATTCTGCCAAATTTCAAGCAAAGTATTCCCTTAAAAATGGAAAAATTATAGGGAAAATAGTGACACATATAGGTTCTTGCCTGATGCTGTAGAAAGAGGCTATAGCAACCCTACTCTAGAAGTTGAAATTTTTTTATGTAATTATAGTGGATTTACAGTGTAAAATGAAGTAATGGCCCCAGGTGGGCATGACATTATAGGTAGTATTAGAGCCTAAAGGGTTATCTGATACCATTAGGGATAGTGTAGATCACGATGGCTAAGGGATATTTGAAAAGAGATTGAAAATGACGTACCAATATAAGTTTATAAACCCATGGAAAACATGGGAGAATGTTAGTTTAAGGGTACTATGAAGGCATGAGAAAAGAGGGCATGTAAATGTTATCTATGATGATACTAATGTGATGTGAATGTGATAGTGTTGTAATAGCACTTACGTGAGTCGTATATGATTGTTATGCTCAGAGTAATGTAGGGAAGCCTGGTAGTGTTTATATATGCCCCTATTTATTTGTTGCCTTTAATTACAATTCTGTATGCAAAAAGTGAATGGATGAAACTATGATGTTTCATGAATGGGTACATGTGAAATTAAATCAATGTTAAATCATTAGATTCCTTAGGTTGAAAGGGTTATACATGGATCCTAGTTGCATGGGTTAAGTGTATCCTTGTGGGTTGTTTGATTGATTGATTAGATATGGTATGTTATGGTATAAGTCCCCAATATGTATTTGGGTAGATGACCCCATTATGTGTGTTTTGTTAAATTATGTATTTAACTCAGAACTGGACAAGTTCTGTAATGAATTGTATGTTTGGAACTTTGAGAGTTCCCTTATAGATTTTTGGTTGAGAATGGAAATGATGATATGCCATGTATTATTGAATGACTTATTAAGTCTTGTTGTTTATAAGTATTGTGATTGAATAACTTTGTTTTTGAGTAGGTTGATTTGAATAAGTTGGCATATGCGCCATGATTGTATTGGTTAATATTGAATTCCACTATACGTGAATTGAGTTGTTTTAATATAATTGATGAATTGAGGTATTTCCCTGTGTATTGACATTGAATTTGCTATGAGCCTGAATTGCTCTGATGATGAAATGTTGTATATGTGGAGTATGTTTACATAGTTATATAGATTTATAAATATGATGTATGTGGGTAGCATACATATGCATGAACTTGATATAATAATATTTGCTAGTGAGTTGGTGGTTAGATCGTGAAATCCACTGGTTGCCAGTGTGTTGGCGGTAAGCTTGTGAAAATCACCATTGTATAAGTTTGCTAGTAAGCTTGGAAACCAATGAGTTGGTGGTCAGCTCGTGAAAACCACTGGTTGCTAGTCAGTTGGTGGTAAGCTTGTGAAAACCACTAGTGCAAAATAGTGAATTGGTGGTTAGCTCATGAAAACCACTGATTGTTATGAGGGGTTGCACAGGCAACCGGCGTGGCCAGGTGTCACTTGATGATTAGCCTAGATGGTATGGTTGGAGGTGGTTGTATGGGAGGAGCCTGGATAGCCTAGACTATGTGGCATTGTGAATCATGAGCTTTGAATTGCTAAGATATTATTATTGTCATCTATTGTTGCATTGACATTAGTATACATTTATGTGCATGTTATGAGATTGCTATGCTTTGAAAATACAAAAATTATAATTGATAATTCCATGTGTGATTGAAGGATGCCTTATGATGAGGTTGTATGTACAATTTATTGTATTGGTTATAAGAGTCACATTCTGAGTTTATGTGCATGAACACATCATGAGTATGAATTTTGGCTTGATAGACCACTTGTTTATAACCATATGTCATGAAATTGGTGTAGATAGATACCCCTTGCTGTGAGTGATGAGAATGCAAAATGTCATATTTTATTCTCCTAATACTTCATCTTTTGCACCTATTTGATTCCTAAAT
>JAYJMB010061934.1:12322-26231 GCA_036873735.1 Pouteria campechiana | reverse complement strand
GTCGCCTACCTCTTGAATACAGAACAGGGACCAAGGTGACCAGACAACCGCCGCCTTCGTCGAACATGCATATATGCCCCCAAAGACCATCCCATCGAATAACTAATGTCATTGGATTAATTAATCAGTCAAAATACTACTATGTCATCTTAACGTGCTTTCAAATAGAACTAATGCATTTTTTGAGGAAAATAATACTATTTTGTTGGAATACCAATGCACTTTTTAAAAATAATAAAAGCTGGTTTTTAGCGCTTACATCGAAGAGCTTATCTTCTCACCATTGAAAATGTGTTTTTTTCTTAAATAAGCTAAATAAATGACTTAAATTTTATGGCCAGGGCAAACAGACCCTTAGCGCACAAGGGCTATGGTCAAACAAGGCAGGCTCCTTGGCAGGATCTCTTGCACATGAATCCTACTTGGACTTGAATCGCTAAATTATATGTATTCATTGTCATGTTCACTCATCCTGCTCTCAGGTTTAAGGAAGAAAGAAATGGAAAATAGAGAAAAGGATAATTTGTTAGCAAAATGCTAATTGCTGGTGCTCAGCTCTTCAACTTCTCTCATACAATCAAAGGCCTTTCTCGGCAGGCATCTCCAAACCAGGACAGATGTCATCCATGACCCATGCCACTCTCCCAATCTTTCCTCTCACCTATCATTTCTCCAACAGTCACTTTGGATAGAGTGTGTTAGGAAGGGAGCGCTTTAGGAAGTAGATAAGAAAAGTAGCGACGTGGGCATTTTAAGCAAAAAGAAAGAAAAAAATGATTGCGAGCATGGCTAATAACAAGAGAAGAGATAATTGTCTTGCAGTTAAAGATGTCATATAAGTTTAAAATTTATGGAAAAATAAAATGCATTTGTAATACAGTCCTTCATTAATTTATCCAAAGAAACCCTGACTTGAGCATCAATAAACAACCAAACACCTAGTTGTTACTAGATCGAGACGGCTTCCATGAACTCCTCATCAGACTCCAACGCGCTCATCGACTCCGGTGGAAGACAGATCTCAAGTTCGATGCTCCCTCCTCCTTCTCTACCCGGATACGACGACACCTTCCCATCGAACTTGTTCGCATACCCGCTGCGAAGCGCCACCGGCTTCCCCCACCCGAAATCATTTCCATACATCTCGAACCTCGGCGAACTCCCTATCATCACACTACACGGATCAAAGGTACTAGCTATATGGTAAACTGAAGGAGCATCAACCCATTGTTGAACAAACTCTCGAATTACGCCGTTGGTGCGATTAGCCACGCTTTCGTGAAGCAGCCTTGCCGCCCAGCCAAGATCATGAGCGAGCAATTCGCCTGCTGTGGCACTCGCGCTCAGCGCATAGATGCAGTTTCCAAAGTACGTGGGTGGCAGAGGCGGCTGCAATCTGTGTCGATCCCCGCAGGCGAGCCGGCAGCCTGTCCTTTGGTCTGCAGGAAATCGCCGTGCCCGTGTGATGCATCTCCACACTTGGGCGCAGAGTGCCTGGAAAGACGAAATTTTCATCTGGGTGGGATTGGTTTCCTCGTTGGCCTTCGATCTGAGCTTCGAAATTGATTCTGGGGAGAAATGGAAGATCCGTTCTCTGAGCTGGGGCGACTCATATCGCTCGAGGAATTCATCTGGGCTACAGAATGGAAGACGGATGCGGGATTTATCGATGCCGAGGAAGCATCTCTCTATCACTGGCGGCTTAGAGATATGAGCAGAGCCCGTTCTCGATATCTCGGACCATGCGTTGAGGAAGTTCCAAAAGGCGGTGCCGTCGCCGAGTACGTGGTTGAAAGAGACTCCGAGGAAGACGCCATCCGTGAGCTCTGTATACTGCGCTGCAAGAAGGGCTAAGGTATGGCCGTCGTGGTTCACGGCGCGGCTGTAGGCGAAGAAGGATTGGACGACAGGAGGCACGTCGAGGGGCGCGAGGACGTCGGCCACCTTCAAATCGACAGCGGCGTGGATGAATTCAGCACCGGCGTTGTCGCAGTCGATGAAGACATGGGAGGATCGAGAGGAAGCATCTACTTCAGTAGCAAGGCGACCAGCGAGGGGATAGAAGAAGCCCAGAACGGTGGCGAGGGATTCCTTGAGTCGAAGCATCAGCTGTTCGTGGCTGTGTGGGGATGGAGGCGGGCGGAAGAGGAAGCCTTTCTGGATGTAGTGGACGGAGAGCATGGCAACGTCCCACGGCGCCAGTTCGCACCGCGGCAGCGTGTCTTCGACCCTGTGCGATGCTCTGATTGTGCTTGTGGAAATGCGGCGGACAACAGGTGAAGCCATTGCAGTCAGCAGAACAGGGCAAATGAGTTTTGGAATTGACTATTGCGAAGGGTCATGACACATAGCCATATATAGGTGGCGTAGACGCGATGCTTGACCATAAACCCATCGTATCGATAAATCCAGACTATCATGTGAACAAACTCTTTGTTTGGCAGATGAAAGGAGTGTGTGATTGTCAACATAAATATGGAATGGAAAGAAATTTTCAGAAAAATCGATGTCCCAAAATTGATTTGACATATATATATGCTGTAATAGTTTTGCTTTTTTAGGTCTATTTTGACATTTATCATTGCACGACACATGATTTTCTTTTCTTTCAAGTTTTTTTTTTCTATTCATTTTCATTCAACAAATCAGCCCGGAAGGATGAAAAGGGTAATTGTAACAACCCGGATCTTATAATGTGACATTGTTTTCGACTTGGGATATGTTTATCCTGTGCCTCTAGCTACAAAGCCTATCAAGTTCACGGCAGTTCTTTGGCTGCCTCTCAGTGGCACCTCGCCCTTTTCGCTCTACAGGGTATCACAAGCCCACCAACTTCCAATTGTAATAACCCAGGTCTTACAGTGTGATGCCCATTTTACACTATTTTGAAATGCATCGTACCATGTTATCCCAAACTCTCGTACTTAATCCACTAGGAACACACTCTCTTTTTTAATATGGGATTAGTTCATCTCTCTGCCCCCAGCTAGAAAGCCTGTCCTCTCGCTGTCTCTTCATAGCACCCCACCCTCTTTGCTTCCAGGGTAATGAAAAATGACATGAGAAAAAAAAAAGAGTAAATTATGGTTATGACAAAGGAAATAATATCTAAAACATATATAGATTTTTTATTGAAAGAGAAATTTAATGATTAAAAATGTATTAAATGATCAACGAAACTTATAAATTTTTTCTTTTATTTTCTTCCATAGCAAAGAAAAGAAAATAAGTCTCTTTTATTCTTTTCTCCATTTAGTAACACAGAAAAAGGGTGAAAATATTTTTTACTCTTTTCTTTCACACTTTTAATTTAATTCGACATTTTTAACTACTTGATAATCGTATACTTTTATGTTGTTATTTGTATTTTTAATCATCGTTATTCATTTTTTATATAAAAAGCTTGTTATCTGTCCTTATTTACTTTATTTCTAAATATTATCTTCTATCAGTCGTATCATTTTCATTCTCTCTTTTATCATTTTTCATATTCCTTTTTTTCTAACTTCTTTTCCCATTTCCAAATAATACCAGCCCAACCACTTTAATTTTTAAATTAGTATTATCTATATTTACAGCAATCGCACATTATTTTTTCATGAAAAAATTTATCTATTTTATGTTATTCACTTTACTTTTATTTTTATTTCCAATTTTTACATTATTTTTCTTGTCTTATCTGCTTCTAGACATTTTAACTTCTTTAAATTTTTTTATTTTTCATGAAATATTTGTCTATTTTTATCTGTATTCGCATTGCTTTTACTACGACCTCCTTAGAGTTTACGGATGCCGCCTTACATCTCGCTTGCTGCTCCATCTATAATATTTGTAATATCTAAATTGTTCATTTTATTTCATTTAAAATTTAATATTATGATTTAAAAAATAAGGTATTTATTTTTTTACAAACCGTAGAGTAAAATGCTAAAATACCTATTTTAAATTGATATTATTCACAAAAATATTACATTATTTTAATCTGCTGACATATCAAAATAAAAAAATTTATTTTAGAACATAATTTATGGATCTGATTAAAAATATCAATGAGATAGTATTAAAATAATACCCATATATATTGATAGTTTAATTTTTTTATTTTTTTCTGAATTATATTGGGTGACACGGAGAACCAATGACTGTAATTTTTTATGACGAATTCAATTTAGAAAAATAATTAAGTAATGGTTTAGAGACCGATTTTATGAAGTGGACAGCCCAGTTTTAGATTTCTTTTCGAGTCATCCAAGTATGCATTAAAGATTAATTTAGAAAAATAATTAAGTTATAATTATTTTTCCGAATAATCTAAGTATGCATGAAAGATTTTAAAGTAATTTAATTGCTATTATTATTTATATAAGTTAGACATTCAGGTGGATTGCGGATTGTTTCGCAGGCTGTGGGCGGACCCATCACCCTCGAAATCCGCAGGCTGGCCATGCGGACGGTTTCACAGGTAATTCGTCTCCATGAAAATAAGCCGCTGGAGCATCTTTTACGGCGGTTTAATGTCATTAATGCAAGCCGCTCGAGCATCTTTTACAGCGGTTTAATGTCATTAATGCAAGCCGCTCGAGAGCATCTTTTGCAGCGGTTTAATGTCATTAATGCAAGCCGCTCGAGAGCATCTTTTACGGCGGTTTAATGTCATTAATGCCGATGGTACACGCGGCAGCCGTGCGAATCCCACACCATCTGCTTCCCACCAAATTGCAGCCATCCCAGACGCTGCAGCATCAGGGATTTTGTGATCGAGTTTGGAAATGGGCGGAAGCGTTGTGGTTGACATGGGTGTATGTGATTGAGTTCGTGCTTCACAGCTTGTGGATGAAGGACAAGCCGACAGCCATGAGCGGTGGAGCTGGTGTGGAGCTGTGGCGCAGGAAGGTGGCAACTGCAAGATTCGCCCTCCAAGACATGAAGTTTGTCAAGGGCGCAGTGAATGCGGTAAGCAGTTACTTTAATAAACCGTAACAAAAAAAAGAAAAAAAGATCTATTGCAATTTGTATTTTTTTCTGATGTGGCAAAGATTGAAATTTTGACCGTAGAAATTAAGATTTAAAAGATTTAATTATTATTTAAGTCTTAACAACCCGTGTAGCTTGGATGGTTAGAATTATGATCGAGTTCAGAATTCTAAGAAATTGATTAAATTATTATTTTTCTTTTTTTTTTCTTCTCACTTTTGAGATGCGGGACCCATATAAGGATAAGCCTTATCCTTATCAAGTAGTAGTGGGTAATTATAATATGGGAAGATAATTTTCATGAAGGGAGTTTTCCCTTTTTAAAAGTGGAAAGAATTTAAAAAAAAGGAAGAAGACTCTTTGCTGTAGGATAAATTAGAAGGGGAGACGGAGAAAGGAAAAAAGATTACAGTTTTATTTTTGAAACGGTAAGTAGAAATGGATTTATTTTGCATTAGTTAGATTTAAAGAATTAATGCAAAAGATTATGAATGCTTCAAATAGATTCATAAATTTGATGCATTAGATGATGCATTGATTAGAATATTTAATCAATGCATAGATTTATTGAGAATATATTCTTTATGAATTTTATAAATGAATGTGTTAGAAATACGGTTTTGAATGCATGATTTAGATAAATAAAAATATATGCATTAGATTAATATAACCGAATCTCAGATATATTTGTTGATTGAAATATGTTACCTGATTTTTTGGATAGAAAATTAATGTCGTAATTGAACAGACGTGTGTGGAAGGGAAACACACATTGTCTATTGAATGAGTTTTTTCTTTTTTAATTTCAGATGCGTGTAACTCATATTAATTTTGCACGCAATGATTTGGAAAATATTTTAGAAGACATGTCATTCACGTCATTGTTCTGGAATGTCTATTACTTATGCACGGATGTGTAGAAATATTCTATTAGACATGGTTTATTGAGAGTTTGATATTGTAACTTCATTTCGGTTCAGAAAATATATGAATGATATTTTTGTAAAAGATACAGATTTTTCGCGGCCATTAAAATGTTTCTGCTGATTTAATAATGGCTAAGATTTAGTTTTCCATGCATGATTAACATAGATGAAATACATGCGTTAGACTAACAAATTTTAGGTATATTTATTTTGGTTGGAATATATTTTGTATAGATTTCAATAGATGTTGGGTTACACATTAGATGTCAAGTGTACATGCATATTTAATGGGATGCGTATTAGTTCTAAAATGAACATTCGGTCATGCGTCAATCTTACTAATGCGATGAATGAAATTAACCGCATTGAAATAGTAATTCCATGATGAATGCAAACATGCTGTCTAGAATATTGACGCATGCAAAGTATGGAAGACATGCAGAGATGCCGATAGTATAAACAAATGCATTAAAGTATGATTTTTATCATTGTCTACATGACAGATTATTCCGTTGAAATTTCACCACATACATGAAATAATCTAGTATAATATTTTGGGAATGGTGTAAATTACTCCTGATTATTAGAAATAATATTCCAATAGATTTGAGGAAATTTGGGATTCAGATTTTTATGCAAGAAATATATTAAACTTCACAAGGTTTATGGATTTTCCATAAGGGTTGAAATTCCAGATTTTTATTGGAATTAGAATTTTAAAAAAACTAGATTTTGGATGAACTTTGGATGGCCAAATTAGGTGGGATAGCGTCCCACTGTCCCTGCCCATTTCCCCCTCCCTACCACTGTACAATGCCTGAGAAGGGACGCTTGGGCCGGCCAGAGCCTAGCCCAACATCCTACCCATTTGTCCATACCCAGGTGAGAGGAGCAGGCTTGGAAATAGGCTAAAGTCTGCAGAACAGGCCAAATCCACGCAGGCTGAGCCCAGATCCAGGCCCAGACCAGAGCCTACCGAGCCCAGATGCTAATCGAGCCATCGCCAGACAAGCGACCAGAGCCCATCGGCTTCGGCCCAGGGGAGCTACCAAATCACGTCGGCGACAATCGGATGGACGGCTAGAACAGCCCCGCTCGTTTTGGGACCTCCCGATCTCCATTTTGGATGATCAGATAATAGTTTTTAGGGTTTTTGGACCTTTTGGATACACTAGATCTGTCAGATTTTCCAAATTATGGTCAGATCATAAAGTTAGATGGAATCATAATCAAGGGTTGAGATTTTTACTTCCCTAGTTTTGAGGTTATGGTTCACCAAACTGGTTAGATAATTATTATAGTTAATTATACAATAGATAATAGATTAAATTAAGTTAAAAGAGTAATCTATTAAGAAGAATACAAGATTTGGTACTTGTGTAAAATTTTAATTAACATATGTGCTAATAATTTATTTCTGCTTATTAAGTTTTATACTCACTCCCTTTGTTTCCTTTTACAGATGGTCCGTCTCAAGAAAAGTAAGGGTTTTAGTAGAAAATTGATGGATTTAAAGTCTTCCAACTAACTTATTTAATTAAATTGCTTGAGATGTATTAGATGATGTTTTTAATATAGACATGCTAGAATTTCCTTTAGTTTGAATATAATAGACTTATTAGAAAATTTTATAATTATAATCCTTTTTCTTTCTACTATTTATTTGCTAGTGCTTTGTCGTGATATAATTAAATCATTTAAGTGTGGTAGATCTTGGGAAAACCGGCCATACTACCAGCGTGATATTGCCATCCTGGGGTGGGTCGTCGCAGTTGCTATTTGTCATATGCCAACCGTACCTTTGCATTTAGGTGGATAGTATACGTGGATCGTTTCAACAATTGGGTGAAATCTTTAACGTTTCAAACGGACAAATTAAAGTCAGTTAATTTAAAAGTCGATTACTTTCAATGGCACCCATTTAATTAAAATTTTTGCAATTTTTATACAGTGTTTCTTCTTTATAGAGCCATACATGCACTTAATTTGAATTAGTGGGAAAAAAGTTTGGTTTCAGCCATTATAATATACAAATCTTAGTTGCCTGTAAAGACTTGTGGGTGCAACGTGGCTATGCAGGAAGTGGGCAATGTGCTCATTTGAATAAAAAGCCCGATCACTTGAGGATTTTATATCTTTTCATGCCAAAATTTGATTTGAGAAAAAAAATTCCTGTCATGAGCATTGGGAGATTGCTTTGACTTTAGAAAGTGAGATAGTTTTGTTGGAAGCTGAAGCCTCACAATTCCACAAAACGATGGAAACAGGGACACGGAGACCTTTCACCGACTGGAAATAAATTTGAAAATGATGGAGCACTTATCTGGAGTTTCTCGTTTTCGCTCCAATGGCTACAAATGCAACTGCACCGAAATTAAAGTGTGGTGCACCAAAATTGAGACGGCGTTCGAGCATGAGGTGTAGCAAGCAAGCACAAAACACCATGAATTAATTATTCTCCCAGCGCAAAAACCAAACTACAACATTACAGTAGCCCACTACACGCAAACACAGATGGGATGCTGGGATGCAATGAGGATTAGGGATGAGACGAGATGGGATTTTCCACCACTCTCGTTTCCGGCGCCACCCACCATATTTTACGAGTCAAGTTCTGTGAGTTTTCAACAAGTTTTTTATTCTTTATTTTCTTTTTCCTGAAAATCAAAGTAGGTTTAGTTGAATGATATGGGAAACATTTCTGGGACGCCAAGGATTTCTTACTCGAAAGCCTTTGAATGGGTTTCGGTTATTTTAGATTCTTCATGTTTCAAGGATGCACGGAGGTGCATTATGATGGTTTACGGAGGTGCATTATGATGGTTTACGGAGGTACATTATGATGGTTTTCTTCCCTCAATTCCTCTCCCTTGCAGAAACTAAGAGGGAGAACTTTTTGCGTTAGCTAATTCCACTATGAGATTTTTTTTTTCTCTCACAATGCAATCAAACTATCAGGTTTTGCTTTTTTTTTTTTTTTAATGGCATTCCCTGAGATGAAGAAGAAGAAGAAGACTTGACTTTCCAAAAAAAGCTAATCGAATGGCCTATTTTTTCTGGCAAGAATGGACGGCAATGGCATGTGGTTGCACCCAGTGAGCAAGTCCAAATTCCAAATTACACACACAAATAAATATACACACACACACATATATATATATATATATATTAATCTGTATATGTAACGAAGAAGATAAATAGTGATATATAATATCTGTATGTATTTAGCAAGTAATTTATACTGAGGTATTGAGGCACTGAATTAGACCATATGAACTGATTAGTACCGCGTTTAGGCCCGAATGTAGGGAATATGGACTGTATCGTATTTCTTAATGTGAAAATTCCGTAGTAAATGATAGTAATTTTTCCTGACTAAATATGAATACATTAGATCTTATTATTTAGATTCTTCAATACATCTTAGGTTATTCATTTATCTACTAGATTGCAATAGCTTAATAATACCATATATGAAATACAAACTAAAGTACATTAAGAAATATTTAGTCACCAAACATAGAATTCATATTTCAAATATGTTAAGAAGAACATATAACAATGCATCCATATCCTCATCATTATTTTCAACTATAAATAGTGAAACTCTCAATCTTACAAATCTTACAAACAATCTTGAAGATTGGAAAATCTCAAAAATTTCTCATGATCAAATCTGAAAAAAAAGGAACCTTCCAATTAAAAACAAATTACATATATATGGGATTTGCTTCAAAATAGCCTGTTGCCAGGCACCCCTGAAGCAATCGGCCTATCTGGCTGTTTATTATATGCGGGAGAAATTTCAGTCATTCATCCTCATTAGTCGGCTGCGCACTTCTCCGATGTGAATTGACGTTCGGATGGGCAGAACCTTCCCTACCATTAGAGAGAAGAGCAAACCTTGCAACCTCCTTCCCTCAACGATATAAGGTAAAAAAATCCAATTTCAAAATGCAAACGATAAATGTTGATTACAGGAATCATTGAAATAAGAGAAAAACTTCATTTTTTCCCCAACTTCTGTTGTAGTTCTTCTATGCATCCGATGCAGCCACCATTATCGATCGAAAAAAGGCATTAAAAACACAAAAGGAAGAAGAGCAGAACTTCGAACTACCTGAGGAACAGGAAGAAGAAGAAATGGAGTTAGCATTTCTGTTACTTTTTGAATTTCTTGTTTTTAGATTTTTGAAAATCTTTAGATGAACAATAGCATCATTCTTCTGCTTATCACCTGATTCTTTTGCAAGATTCAGTAGGTCAGAAACAGAACGACTGAGATCTTTCACATGTGTCAAGAGGTTATCAAATGCGTGAGTATTGTTTGTCATCCTAATGCATCTGAGTGGGATTCGGCCGTTGATATCGAATGGAAGCAACGAATATTGATGGGACCCACCGATGGATGGTCCGGATAGCAAGAAAAGCTAAGCTGAAGGTTTGAAGTCGGTGCAGTAGCATGAGTAGAACCTCATTTTGGGAAATTAAATGGTGTTTAGTCTGAGAGAGCAAGATATGTACAGTGAGAGAAGTGAGAAAATGGAGAGGGAGACTCATTTGTTGGAATATTTTCGAAAATCTAAAATTGAGAAATTCAGAAAGCAATGGAAATTTTTTCTCCATTTCTTCTTCCTCCTCTTCGTTTTAGCTCTTCTTCCTTTCGTGTTTTTAATGTCTTTTTTCGATTGGTAATGGTGGAGGGATCAGATGCATAGAAGAATCACAACGGAAGTGATAAAATAATGGAGTTTTCCTCTTATTTCGGTGATTCCTATGATCGACATTTATCATTTGCATTTTGCAATTGAATTTTCTTAATTTATTTCGTTGCAAGGAAGGAGATTTTAGGGGATGCACTTCTCTCTAATGGCAGGGAAGGACGGGTGCAAATGGGGCTTTATTAATTAATTTATAGTCTTGATCTAACCCTTAAAAAATAATAGAATTTTAAAAAATCATAATTATAGTTTGGATTTTCATATATTCACTAGCATTGAAATTGTTTATCATCCACACTTTTATAGTTGAATTAAAAGTATTTATCTCACCTATTTTATGAGTATGATAAAAACAAAACAAAACAAAAATATAATCTTTCTATGACTATTAGAATTCATGGTTGACATATGATCCGAAATCTTCTACTCAACATAATTTTATGCCTTTTGGTGGGCCCACAAATACTTCACCAACCATATCAATGTTTTAGAATGCATAAAAAATTCCACATCTAGTGAACCTATGGATAAGATATTGTAACACTGGAGCTAAGAAGAAAAATGCAATGAAGCTTCTCAATTAATTGTTTCTTTCCTTAGTCAATTTATGGAGGTTTAAAATTCTATTGATGATAGTGCTTTTGCTGGAGTAAAAGCCAAATCCAATTTTCACTAGCTAGAGAGTCTAACATCTCAACATCCCACCTATGCAAGGACTTTTTGTGGATTTTTATTCTTTTACTTTAGGGTCAATAGAATAATCTACATGCCATGAACCAACTGTACATTAAAATTCACAATCCACATAGCATAGTTAAATTAATTTAATGTATTTCTCCTATATATGTGGGTACTTAAATCAGATTTTACATAAGTTCAATTATTTCATGGCAATTTTAAATAATTACTTACCTTTTTACATGATGTAACATGTTTTAAATGTTAAAGTGTATATGAATTTTCAATCAAAATAATATTTATGTCTTAAATAATCAAATAGTATTAATCATAATAGATGACTTGGATATAATCATAGAATATGATGGGCTCAAAAAAATAAAAAAGGAATACCCTGAAATTTCAGCCCTATGAACATGACTAAATCATAACTTCTTATCTTTCTTTTATATTAGCTAATTAAAAAGAATTGAAAAACATTCATCAATCAATTCTTCTATAAAGTTTATTTTTTACACCATTAAATTTACTTTGTTAGGATCAACTTTGTCTTGTTCATATATAGCCTTAATACTATTCTATTTATTTTATTTTAATTTTTTATCTAGTTATTAATTAATTGCTCATGTTACTTTTTTTTTTATAATGTCAATTTTATCACTGATAGAAATTGCATTGCTAAGTTTCCATATAGCTTAGGATTCATGTTTTCAAAGGGGAGATCTTCTTGGCGCTGTTGGGAGTGGTGTTGCAGGATGTTGAAAGTGGAATCCTAGCTGTCCGTCCTTAAATGCAAAACTAATGTTCCAAAGGGAGCAACTATCATAAAATATTCTGGGACTAAGAGATGTGATTCTTCTTAATTTTCATTCGCAGTAGTTGCCGACGAGATGGTTAGTTAGGACAATCTACAAAAGTAACGCTTAAATTTCTTGGGCATGTTTATCCAAATTTAAATTAAGATCTCGCAATTGATTTAGTAATTAGTAGTGTTGTTCATTCGGTGGTTAATTGGCAATGGCAACAACATTTAATCATGCTTCACGATAACAAAATGTTTTAATCTTTGTTTCTTTGTACATAAAAATTTTAATAATAAAAAAATCAAATCTCTTTTAATTACATATGCGAGAGGAGAGGATTCTTATTCATGTGCTTAGAATTTCTACGAGCTTTTAAAAGCAAAATGGGAGAGGAGTAGTCCGATAGGATGTTAGAGCGTGCTCTCTCTCTCAATATATATATTTCAAAGGAATAATTTCTTTGCAATTTAAAGTACCTTTGTATTTTTAAATCAATCTAAACTGATTAAATAAGATCTAATATAACCATCATACTAAGTATTATAACATTGATTAAAGCATGTGAAGTCATTTTTATTAGGGGCTTATGTAAGTTGTATCGTTTTAAAATATATAAAATTATTTAAAAAATATAAAAATTACTTATACCAATCTATGCATATATTGAAATATCACAAAATTTTATAGAATCATGAACTAACATAAGATGAAAGCTATCAAAACTATAAATGCATAATTACATCCTTGTGAGTCTGACAAAAAAATGAAAAATTTTGAAGGATAGATATTAACTTTTAAATGATGCTAATTTTGGGCTCACTTAAGTATTTTATTTAGATTTTGGATTATTAAATAAACAAATGGTTTAAATAAGATGAAATAATTGGATTTTATTTAATTTTTTATCTAATTAACAAAATAAAAAGGTTCCTTTAAAATTTTAAAGAAACTATTGCTTTAAACCATATTCCATATATATCAGTAAAAAAGAAAAAAATATTATGACAAAATGAAAAATGATAATTAGAAACAAAGCGAGTAAAAATAAAAAAATATTAAAATAAAAATAAAATAATAGTTAAAAATATAGATAATAATAATAAAAATTAAAATTGTTAGGCAACCGGGATGTCAAATTATATGAAAATGATTAGAAACAAAGGTGGAAATTAGTCTTTAAGATTATCATGACATTGAAGCTAATGTCAAAAGCTAATAATAATATTCTTTATCTTTGCAGACTATTAATGATGTTCTTTTCGGGATCATATCATCTGAGCTTGCAAGATACTTGAAGATGCGATCAGGTGGAAGTAAAGCTCTTTTATCCAGCTTATGCAAATCTTTGAGAGTCATGTTGTTGTTTTTGCCTAATCCTCACTTTCCAATCCTCTAGATATACCAGAAGGGCTCCGGATCACGGGGTTGGCATTAGTTAATATCAGACCGCAACGTGGACTAGCTTGTTTCTTGCCCATTTCACTTATGTGGAATGATAATGATTTTCCATTTCTCCTCGATTCAATCACGTGGACAAAAACAAAATCCAGAAATTTCAAGTTTAAAAGATTGCATGACTTTGCAAAGCCCAAACGCATGAACAAGTTGAAGGCTACCAATTTGTGATTCACCATCTCCAACAAGCAATGTTGCTCATAAGGGCATTAGGTTTTTGGTAGTAGTTTGCGTGTTTTGTTGCTCAAATTGCTGAGATTCTACTACAATCGTGAAAGTGCCATGACAGGAGCTTTCTCGCCTGCTGGGAAGTGATGCAAAAATACGGTGGGGTAATCAAATGGGTTACATT
>JAYJMB010061934.1:0-12222 GCA_036873735.1 Pouteria campechiana | reverse complement strand
TTGCCAAACATCAGCCACTCTTGTGTGCCATTTATGTGGGGATTGAAGGCCAATAAATTAAGCGCTGAAAACTAAAGTAGTAACACATAGCATAGCTTTCCTTCTCTTTCTTCAGGGAAAAATTAAAACGAGATGGTGGGTGCAGGCAATCCTAATGCATATGGTGAGTTACATGGGCTACGCAGACATGCAAATTTTGGTGGCCAAAGACATAATTCCTGATCCCCAATTACTGGCCAAGTGCTTCGAAGACTCGCTGCTTGAAATGAAGAATGCAGTGGTTGCTGCTAATACACGACGAAAAGAAAGCTAGATCTGAGCGCTTTTCGCATGTAACGTGCGATGAATTATGTAGTGTAACATGTTTTCAAGGACAATTAGTACTCTTCATAATTTTTGCCTCTTGTCCTTTCCATTCAAAGTGAACTCAAAGGCATACGTTCCAGTAATTATGTATTCTTGCATTTATCATTACTGTAAGTATTGTTATTTTTGGGGCTCCCTTCTGAAGTGGCTTTCCGGGAATGTACCCAGTAAAATCCTGTGGAGCGTAAAAAACTATGGTTTTCAGGGTAGGGCTTTGATTCTGTAGGAAAAGCCTGATGAATTGGGCTTCGACCAGGTTCATTGCAGTCTGCTTCTGCCTGACGTCCCGTTGAGAGAAATCTAATCATGGGTTTCTTTTCGGATTTCTAACAAGTGATTGAGTAGGGTTAATTGATACATTACTAGATGTTGTTATTGATCCGAAAAATTAAAACATTGGGTTTGTTTGGGAAATGGGAAAACAGGTGGGAAAAAATCTGAAAAATGAAGGAAAAGACAGAGAACTATGTAAGGGGTAGGAGGTGGTGATTATAAATAAAGTAAAAAAATATAAAATAAATAGATCTTTTTAAAATTATAAATAAAAATGAAAATTTAGGATTGTTAAGTAATTAATATTTCACATTGAGATGGGAGAAAAGCTTAACAGAAAAAGGTGGAAAACTGTTTCCTTTCTTTTCCCTCTTACCAAATAATCTCATCATGCTTATTTGTGTTTTTTGCACTGATGACTTAGTAGTTATGTGATATGATGCATTTTCCTATTGAGTCTGTTACGTATTATCCTTAAACTAACTAAACTTGACCTTGAACCCCCACATATTACGTACAAGTCCTCATTTGAGGATATCTACTAGGTCCGAGTTAAAACTAAATATGAAAATCTTACGCAAGTTAGCACCGATGACTCCATGGCCCAGCCCATTTCCTCAAAATTACGGGCCAAGGTAGAAAGGGCCGAGCCCTTTGGCTAGTTGGCCCGTAAGGACAGATTAGTAAATAAAGAGGAAAGGAAGGCATTTTATAGCATCAAAGACTAAAACCCTAGCTACATATAAACACAACGCCACGCGTAAGGAGGGTGAAGGGAGCAGAGAGAGAGAGGTCGAAGAAGAGAGGAATCAGTGAAAGATGGCAGCTGCCGTAGAATCAGTGCAATGTTTCGGGCGGAAGAAGACCGCTGTGGCGGTGACCCATTGCAAGCGCGGTCGGGGCCTGATCAAGATCAACGGATGCCCGATCGAGCTGGTGGAGCCGGAGATCCTCCGCTACAAGGCCTACGAGCCCATCCTCCTCCTCGGTCGGCAGCGCTTCGCCGGGGTCGACATGAGGATCCGCGTCAGGGGGGGCGGCCACACCTCCCAGATCTACGCCATCCGTCAGAGCATCGCCAAGGCCCTCGTCGCTTACTACCAGAAGTACGTCGACGAGCAGTCCAAGAAGGAGATCAAAGACATTCTCGTCAGGTACGACCGTACTCTCCTCGTCGCTGATCCTCGCCGCTGCGAGCCCAAGAAGTTCGGTGGACGTGGCGCGCGTGCTCGCTTCCAGAAATCCTACCGGTAGAGCACTGATAGGGGTAAAAAGAAGAAGGAAAAGGAGAAGAGCGCACAGAGGAATCTCGAGGAGGTTTTGGACTTTACTCTATCTTTTGATTTGTTATGTTTTCTTTTGATTGCTATGTTAACCTTTTATTGGAGTAGGGTTTTTTGGTTTGTCTCAGTTGGGATTTTATGGTTATTTTGAATTAAAAGGGATTTTAAAGCTAATTGCTTAGTTTTGCTACAGTGATGAAAGTCTGCTCTGTTCTCTTGGATCTCTCTCTCTCTCTCTCTCTAATGTTTGAATTCCCCTACACCATAATGTTACCTGCTAAGTGATGCTGTATGGGCTTTCGAAGTCCTGAGATTGCAAAAAATTAGAGATATGGTGATCTTCTTGTTGGGCATTTGTGATGGGAAGATTGCTTGGTTGTTATATGATCCATTTTATCCATTAACCACTTGAAATGCTCAATGGAATGGATCTCTGTAATTCTACAGGGGCATGCCCAAGGTGAGAAGATTGCATGGTTGTTATATGATCCATTTTATCCATCAACCACTTGATATGTTTAATGTAATGGATTCATGTTATTCTACAGGGGCATGTGTAAGGTGATTATTGTCACACAGGCCAGATCCCCTAAAATGACTAGCCAAGTTTGAGATTTCTATCCTGTGTATTACCCAAAACATCTCATAGGGGCAACTTGCGAAAATTGGCTTTTGTATTTATAACAACAACCAATGGCTATAAAGAATGCTTACTGTGACTGGGAACAACCGTAATGGCTGGCTTGGTCGCATGCCAATCCTCATAAAATTCTTTACTTGGACCAACACCACAAGGGAAAAGGTTTTGATTGAGTTTGTTAAGTATCTGTTGGTGAAGCAGTGCGTCTCTGTAAGCAGCTTTGGTAAATAGTGAATCTAAAGTATGTTCTGCTTGACTTGCTGATGCATAGGCACACTATGTGGTAATGTTCTCATGACGTTTCGATCAAGGTCAATACAGTGCATTGATTGGTGGTATGTAAGTAGTTGCACGTTCCATTAAGAGTCAAGACTACTCATGGTAAACATATGAGGAAAGTTAAATGTAATGGATTTCTTGACATCCGTTGATGGAGAGAACAAAATACTTCGGTTTTAACAGAATCTTTTATTGAAGGGATGCAGTAAACTCGGAATTTATTCCATTTTTCTTTTTTATTTTTGATTTGAGCGTTGTGTTATTATTTCCCTATGTGATTTGATTAAAGCATGAAAATAATTGCTGGTAGAGAATTTATACAAGAACTACAATGAACTAGAAATGTCCATCCATCTCAATTTGTATAATCCTTAGGCATGGCTTGTACTAGGTGAAGATTACTACTTGGATGTATATCGATTGTGTCTATTGGGATATTTCTTGAAAAATTTTCAAGTTGGATATTATGGCGTACCTTATTTTCCCCACTTTAGAGCATTTTTTTATGTTCACTTATCAAGCCCCATGTTTCGAATTTTGTTCCAGACCAGTTTAACCATGAAGTACATGCTTGTCATCCGGTTGTGGTCATGGTTCGCTTTTGCCATTAATAAGACTCTATTTTAAATATATCATTGGAACTAAAAGTCAAATTAAGAGGAATAGGATAGTGATAAAAGATTTTGTATTTTTAAATCTAGATTTATGGTTTGGTTCTATATATTATCATTTTATTATTATAATTTTTTTAAAATTCGACTGGTCTGGTTTTTAAAGCATTGAGTGAACCAATCTGTAATGTTAGATGGGCCTATGCGTTTATTTTGTTCTGTAGAAATTAGAAGTGTCAGAGTGTCTTACCAGCTGCACCATCCGCCACTGTCCAATGTCAAGATAACATATTATTATGTTATAATATGTGATCTAGCTTGTTCGAAGTGAACTGCTCGATTTACTGGCTCACTCAATATTTTGGTTTAATAACTTTGGTGTTTTTTTCCTTTTTGATTTCTTTACCTCTTTATTGCTTATTTACAGATCGAATTTTAATGCATCCTTTTCTTGTCCATCTTACTCAGTCACCTTTATCAAATTCTCGTCCTTTCCCACTTAAAATTACGGAAATGGACGAAAACGATTATGTTTTCTTCACTGTGGTTGTATTTTCATTCATAGAAAGAGAAAATCGTGGTTGTTGTCTGAATAACAGATGGTTGTAAATAACGGGAACATGCAGATGAATTCCAATTCACTGAGGTAAATGAAGGCCCAATTTAGGTAGGGTCCGTTTGATTTGGATGGAGTTTATTGGCTGATGGCTGATAAGTAGGGGCGCAGCTCGGTTTAGTTTGGGTTGGTTCTTGGTTGATGCTACTTTAATCCTATTTATAAAAATCCTATCCTATCATATATTTAGGTCTGCTCGGTCCCAGGTCAAAATCGGTTTTTTTAAAATTAAGTTTTATTGAATTATCAATTAATTGTATAGTCTATGTTATATAATTTAAGTATGGATAAAGAATATTCTTTCAAAGTAAAAAAAAAAAAGGTACTATAAAATATAAATGAAAGTTTGAACTTCAAACTTTTGCTTGCTTACCTCGTGTTTACAAGATATTTCAATTATACTTGATTGCTGCACACATCATAAATAACAATATAAGGATAATTAATAATTTTATTAAAGTATGAGAGTGGAATCAAATAAATAGTCTTTAAGTTTTAAAGTACAAATGCATGTATCATATAATGATATGAAATATATTTATAACTATGAAAATAAGTCAAGTTGTGTTATCTTGTTAAGTGTTTTAGCATTTTGTTTTAATAATTTATTCGGGTCAATTTGGGTCGGGTATCCAATGCCTTGAACTGAACTTATCATAAAAATAAATGCAGGTCAAGAAGGTGTAACCGACCCTACCTTTAGAGTAAAAAAGGTGGAATTGAGCGGATTCTATCTTTAGAGTAAAAAAGGCGATTCTATCTTTAGAGTAAAGAAGGTGGAATTGATCCAAATTTTTGTAGGTTCAGTTTTGATTCAGTTCGCGAGAATCCTTCCTAAGTTGCACCCCTACTGATAAGAGGTTGAAGTCAAATAAACAGAAACTGTTTGATATAATTAAAGCTAAAATATTAAAATAAAAGACAAAAGACCGGTTGCTCTCATAAGCCTTAGCTAAACATAAGTGTTATTTAAGACAATGTAATTTGAATATTTGAATAAATAGTAAAAGTCTATTTCACAAGTAAGTATAAAAATTAAAAGGGATAGGTTTTAAAATTAGAAAGAAGTAATTAAAGTGATTATAACTTTATATTTATTTAGTTAATGGGAATTTAGTTTGAATGGATAAATTTTACATGAAAAAAAATGATGAAAGAGTGATGGTGTGAATAATTTGGTGCTGGGTATTTTGGGAGTTATAAACTATTTATGAGGATTATTTAGAAATATAATTTTTTTTTTAAAAAAAAAACACTTCATTTGGCGGTTATGTCTTATCTTTGAAAGTGGGATTATAAGACCTTGTAGCTCTGTCAAATGCAATTTATTTTTCAGGTCTGCTTTTTAAAAGCAAATAAACAATAAACCCTAAAAAAAGCGAGATGGTTTGTACCAACTTGACAACGCTACTAGCAGGCCGGTGTTCAAAACGATGTGTGACCTTTGGGCGTATCATATGTTCTATGCTAGCCCTAATCTCCCATTCCCGTCGTCCGAGAGACTATAAGAACTATGCTCAACCTTGCTGCTTTGGAGGCGATTTGGCGTTCCTCCTGCGACTTATGGTTACGGGTGCAATTCAGGTACACTCGGTAAAGGTTAATTTAATCTTAATTTAATTGTAAAAATTTTAACCCAATTTAGTTAAACCCAACCTTAAGATCCAAACTTCTAAATTTTGAGTTGAATTTACATTAAGTTTAAATTGAAAATTTGGGCTGACATCCCCCTCGTATTTACACATTGGACACATTTTTATAAAAATATTTTTAATATTAATATTAAAAACAATTATATACGTGTTGACATTTTAAATGCTACATTTTTTTGGTTGAACATCAAGTTTTTTTTCCGAGTTAATAATTGGGCCACAGCTATATTAACCCAATCCAACTCTATTTCTAAACCAGCTAATTTTTTAAGCCCACCTAACCTTAGCAGGTGTCACAACCCACCAAAAATTCAGGCCACGTGCCAGTACAAAAAATCATAAGCAGCGAATGCGAAAGATCAGAAGGCAGATATAGACAAGGAATGCAAGCCAGCAATCAAGATACTATTTTTGAAAATTTAAGGGCTAGACGTTCTTACAAAATTTAGGCAACAAAGTATAGTTAGCGTGTGCAAAAAAGGGAGAAAATAATCTGAAAACCATCATGTGAATATTGCAGAAAGTCCAGGACTCCAGAGTTGATGATGCAAGGTCATTCTCTCCCGTGCTAAGCTCTCGTGATTTCAAACAGATACCTCAATAGCTCCAATTTGGCACCTAGATAAAAAGGGAGGAAAAAAGCAAAAATCAAACAAACGGAAAGGCAGAATCCTAGACGAATTACTACCTTGAGATAAAAATTTTGGCAATATGTGCAAACTGGCAGAAGTGAAATTTGATCAGTTTATGGTTGATGTTTCATCTTCACCTATATATGTTTCATGGATGATAGCAAAAATGGTACAAATTTTTAATATTTGAAAAATATCCTACATGTTTCCATAGCAATTGAGAAAAAAGGCCTAAATTACTGCACAAAAAAACAGAATGCCACTACCACTTCTTAAGACAACGATAAAGGCATTTTCTGCCATTTAGAAAACTTGTAAGATATTATATGAAAAATTAAAAACTTGTCTGCTATTTTATAAATGTCAAAAAATCTTGCAAGCAAATATAAAAATTCCTCTAGGTAATATAACCTGGGCATAACGCATAAAGAGATTGGAAGATCACATTAAAATGGTAGGTTCCTTCCACTAAATATCTTTTGAAGCATGAAAATATAGGAGAAAGAACAGGTCTTGTATTCCGTGTTGAACAAATTGTATTCCATATTGAACAAGGTTCATTAGAAACAATCTACTCGTAGTTTTCAATATAGGAGGGCTGATATGAAGGAGCTCGTCTCATTCATGCATTACATTGCTGTATCTGTCTATCTGATGAGTCCTACCTAGCCATTGCAGCAAAGTTTGGGAATGGGGAAGAGAGGTAGGTTAAAAAGGAGTATGAGAAAGTGAATGAAAAGAAAAAGAATGATGTAGTGAGATAGAGAGTAACAATTAAAAATAAAGTGAATAAAGATTAAAGACAAAATAAAGGCTTCTTGTATAAAAAATTGGTGAATGATGATAAAAAAATCCAAGCAATAATGAAGAAAAGTAGGGTTGTCAGATAGTTAAGATGTCAAATCACCTAAAAATGGATGAACAAAATGGTGGAAAAGATTTCCACCCACCTTTCACCATTCCCAAACTGAGAAAGTGTTCATTCATGGATATTCTAACCAAATAATGAAGTCCATGTCCATGCACAATTCCAGTCCCAAAAAAAAAAAAAAAAAAAAAGTTTGTGTTACCAAAGCCAGGACTCCAGCATAACCATGTAGGATAGAAGACTGCCCATCTTGTTAGTAATGTCCTGAGGTGCTGACAAGGTTGGTATCAGGCTAGAGCCGCTAGACTAGGCATGAAAATATGAGTAACAAGATTGAAGTGCAACTTGAGCTCATAACAAACAGCAAGACCAATCTTATTATGAAAAAAGTTGTTTGTTTTGAGCTTGGCATGGACAGGCAATTCATCAAATATATAGGACAATGATTCAGTAGAACCTTTCCATTAAAATCTTAATGGAACCTTTTCATTTAGTAGGCCACTAGGGATGATTGGATGAATCCAATCCAATCATCATACTTAACAGTTAGCACTATCCATTTGGCTAAAATACTTGAAACCATTTTAATTAGAGGCTTGTATGGGCCACAATATTTGAAAATGTATAAAATCATGCATAAAATATAAAAATTGCTTACAACCATTTGAGAGTGCATATGTACCATTCAAAATTCTATCCTTGCTAATGGCACCCGTGAGTATGTAATCAAACGTCCACACCTTCAAAAAAAATTATTTTCTATGAAGGTAATACTCTACAAAATTTCTTTACAATTGATTAACATAAGTATTTTTTATATTTTACATATAATTTTATATATTTTCAAAAGCGTGGCCTAAATGGGCCTCTAATTGAGATGATTTCAACTATTTTAGTGAAATGGATAGTGCTAAGCATGATAGTTGCATTGAATTTCATCAAATCATTCTTAGTAGGCCTTACAATAGAAAGGTTCCACCAAGGTTTTGGTGAAAAGTTTCTACTGAATCGTTATCTATCATACATGCAAACAAATGCATGAGTGCATGCATTGTCATGCGAACATACATACATGGATACATACATACATACTCAATCCTACTTTGCCATTCTGCTCTATCATGGATCAGTTATTCCAACGAAGATGCCAAAAACCAAATAGGAAGATAAAACCAATAGCCACCAACCAATTGTTGAAACTTTAACTTGAAAGCCTAATCAAATCATCTTTACATATGAAATTGAACGTACCTGAACTAAACTTGGATGTTATCAGCATTTTGAAATGGCAGTTAATACCCATCAACCCTACACTCCTGCACAATGTACACCTCAAATTTTGGCCTCAGACCAAGAATGGTAAAATGACTTCAATCCCTTCCGGTGTAACCTGCACTGCAGTCAGCATGTTCTTTGGCAGATTATGCAACCAATTCGTGTCAAACTCAGAAATTCAGTTTACACAATAGAAGCAATCGTACATGTAAGCCAACTGAACATTCATCCACCACTTGAAGTGAATCACTCACATAAGTAGTGTCACCATAACAGAAATCTGAAACAAGTTGATAGCCCAGAGACCATGAAAATGTGAAGTTGAAGTAGATGCCACAAAATGAAAGGATCCAGTAAAGCTGCTCCCGGTAGCTGTTGGGGTGTTATTCACTGCTGCAGTGCCTTTACAAAGTCCTGCTGGTGCCCCTGCCTGCAAAATTACCACAAAAATGTTGAAGGTCACAGAAGAACTATTGTAAATGTGCACAGAAGTTTATACAGTGCTAGTCACTTCAGGAGGTGTCTTCGCCCCTCACATAGAAAAAAAACTGAAATAAAAGGGATGGATAATACAGAATCTTTGAGCAAAGATGTTATGCACTGAGTATTGATCATCATGGTTCATTGGTCCAAATCATAGATGTAATAGCTTCCATTGACAGCTTATGATCCAATGGTCACTAGATTAAGAGATGTTAGTCATCAAGTGTTAAACTTCTTTTTCTTCCTTTTTTTGGGTTCAATGTGGACTGTGGCTCAATTTTATTTCTAAATCATCCATTTTTATGTTGCCCTTTTAATGCATAGGATTATTTATTTATTTATTTTTAGCATGGGACAAATCATAAGCTGCCCACAATAAAGTGAACAATGCATGAACCATGGCCCAACTTTACAGGATGAAAACACAATAACATTGAACAAACTTCAGCCTAGCATTACACACCGTACCCCTAAAGGAAATGAACCAGTAGTTGGATTTGATCAGCTAAAACAGAGAACATTAAGATGTATAAAGCCTACAAACCTGGCAGGCCGCAACTGTACTACATCCACACAATGTTTGGCCATTCATTTTATCCATGGCTTCAAAAACACCCCCACCATCACTTCTCTGCAGAATTTCTTTCCAGTCAGTAAATTCTGGGTCTCAATTATAACTTACTCTAAAAGTGATTGATTTAAAACAATACCATATAGAAGTTCACAGCCAGAAAGTTGGGCATCTTATTTCTTGCTTCTTTGTAGCATGAATCAACCATCTCAGCAAGACCAACTGAATGCTCCTTGCAAGCTTCTTCAGTTTGTGTAGGGATGGTGGGGAAGTAGTTCTGTAGGAAAAGACCTACATTTCCTGAATTTAGTGGCTGCGATTCCTCTCTTTTTGTGCATGAGCGTTGCATGATACCATCATCTCCAGCTGTTGGCATTTTCAAAGTTTTTTTAAAATTCATAATGAATGTAAATGTTGCCCATGAAATGCAGGACAGAAGTTGAGTAACGTAAGTATGGATGATGTTTTAGGTCCAGAGCAAGAGATCCAGCAATCCATGTGTGGCAGGATTATCCTCTAGGTTTGCAACAAAAAATATGCTGAAACATTTTTAAGAAAATTAAGTTCATGCAATACGACTTGGTAATCTAGTTTAGATTAGACATTGATGATGCATCAAAAGAAAATATCAAGCATAGTGTTGCCATGCATTTGCTCTCAAAAACAAGTCAGTAATGTGATTGAGACTATTCTAAATTCGTTGGACTACAAGATTGCAGACAGATGATTCCATGAACATGTTTTGTACTCTCACGCAAACGCACTGGGAACACATTCCAAAGAATGTGGGATTCCAATGGCTCATTCTAGACCAAAAATAGTTGGAATTTTAATCTCCAGCTTCATCTATATGCAAGAATTTGTTTACCCTAACAAAGATAAAATGAAATGTGAAAAGTTGGTTGGCTGGAGTGGAAGCAAAGGTGGATAAGTCCAACATAATCATTACATGGGACCCAAAATGGACATTCTTTCTCTTGTAAACCTTTTCATCCCATTCGCCCCGGGGGAGCATTCCCTGCATGTCAACATGACATGCATTTAAAAATCCAAGCTGTTCCATCAGATCAATCCATTTGTGTTTCCCATAATGAGGCCAACCCACTTAACTGGTGTGTATTGTGATTACCTTGGTTTAGGTATCGATTTTTTCTCCCAACTTTGGGGCTCCCATGGTGGATGTTTCAGTGTGTGCCTGCTGGCAAGTGTAGAGTTGGTATATATGGTCTAGGTACTGAACTGTTAAACTTTAGGTCCTACACCATTAGCGACCAGTATATCCATCTTATTTGATCAGTATATATGCCAATTATCAAAAACACAAATTGCATGATAGAAAAGCATGGCATGTGAAACTAGGTTGTGCAAGTTGGAGGTTACTGAGTACATACGCTCATTTTCAACCATGTATCGCCACTGGTAGGCAATTCCTTCATCAGCTTCCTTGGAAGCAACAGATGTGAAAACAAGTAGACGGTAATTCTGAGAAACCATATCGGTGACAGTAGGCCAATCTTCATTAGTTTCTGGCATTTTGGAGACTGGAAACCAATATTTGAGCAAGCCTGCTTCAGTGAACAGCTTTGTTAACCCTTTCGGAGCATGGACATAATCCTCAATGATAATGGTCACTATCTCTGTTGGATTTTCACTCAAGAAAGCCTCCACTTCTTTCAATGCATCGATTGCAGGTTCCTAAGAAAAGAGAGAACAACTTACTTCATATATTACCTAGCACACAATTCCCTTGACTCCCCAAAACCAGTGGGAGGGCAGGCACACTGTTACATGTCATTTCTTAGTCAAAATAGGATTCCCAATTCCTCATACCAAAACAAGATCAAAACAATTTCATTACCCAAATAAGACAGAAATATGATACAGTGAAGAGAAGATTTCTAGCTCAGAATCCTTCTATGATCAAAACACATGCAACGGATAACTTACAAAAGCAGTGAAGTTGTAACATTGCCCCTCCATTGAATGGCAAAGCCAGATGTCATCTCCAAAGTCATACATATCCAGCATTAATCCTCTCACACCATTCTAAAGAAGAAAATGATAAATTAGGAAAAGGAAATTCAAAGAAGCTGAAGGTTGCTGCCAAAATAAGTACGTCACCTGCATACCCTTAACTGATTTGTTATTGAATCTTCTTGATTATAGAATGTAACTCTTGGGACCCCGTTGACAGGTGGCGCATTTACAATCGAAAACGAGTTGTGAGTAACCAGCCACGAGTACTTGTTAAAGGGCAACCCCTTAACCTGCACAGAACTCAGATGCAAACGAGACCAATTCTAGGTTGGTGACAGTGAAGCTGTGTTAAAACAGATACTGGATGAAATTAACCAATCCAAGAAATGATTGGTACCCATCCGCCTCTTTACTTTGCAACAGTGAGGCCAAAGATTTGGTAATTCCGATCGCTGATCCATTGAACCTCGATTCACTGGTCTCCCCATGTAGACAATTGAGCAATTTTTCTCACTTCAACAAATCAATTTTCGGGACACCCATCATAGGTTATTGCGCGATGTTTGATGTTTTGGATCCCCTTAGATCAGTTTGCTGATCACCAAACAATCGACCCATTTGCGCAGAGAGAGAGAGAGAGAGAGAGAGAGAGAGAGAGAGAGAGAGAGAGAGAGAGAGAGAGAGAGAGAGAGAGAT
>JAYJMB010061933.1:17335-54982 GCA_036873735.1 Pouteria campechiana | reverse complement strand
TTGACCTATATAAACTATCCAATTTGCTATCCTACTTCATGGGTTGGTTTCCATAGGTTTTCTAACTCAAATTTTTTTATTCTTTCAACCCTAGCCAGGTAATAAAGGAGTCGAGTTGACAGGGTCATAGGTTAACCCTGACCTAGTCCAAAGGTAGGCAACTTCCCATGTAACCTTCTAGACGCACGCAGATTGGAAAGAGGGCAGCACTTGAAGGGGTATGAGCTAGGAAGTGATGACAAGATGGCGAGCATATGTGGCCCACCGGACTCCTTAATCTGTGGTGCCATTCTCTTGGTGAGTGAGCAGCGCACTAAGTGTCTGTGCTTTGTAACAGTCTAATCACTATAATAGTGGAATTGGGTGGTAAAAATGATTAATGGACCGTCTATCATGGCACAACGGTTGTAAAAGTGGGGCCTCCCATCGTCATGATAGGCTGCCCATTATACACATCCATGCTCAATGATTTCCCTCCTGCCCAACAACTTCCAATTTCCAAACGACCCACTCACCATCCAAAGTATCAAAATGAAGAGACCCTCTGTGGATGGGCGTTCTTCTAATGTCCTCTTCCCATGGATGTTGACAACTGCTTGCAATCGTCAGACACCTTCATATGGTCTGATCATTTGATGGGAAGGGAAATCCCATGACTCACAGCACTCAAACAGATGGCTGTGCCCACAGAAACTGGGCCTTTGGCTGTGCAAGCAAAGAGAGAGATCACTTTTAACTTTGTTTATTTGTAAATTAAACTCTTTTATTGATATATTAGCAGAATAAATTCTCTAGGTTATCAGATATTAAAGCATAGACCTCATTAACTGACGGAGTTTATAAAAATTGAGGATGAAGATTTAAAATATATAAAAAAAATTTAATTTAGTTTGCAAAAACATACTAAACTTTAAGTTTATCTAATTACAAATTAGATTATTTAAATTTTTTATCAGTGCATTATTTAAATTAGATTAATTAAATTTCTATCTAATTACAAATTAGATTCTTTAAATTACAAAAAATAAAAATAGCATTACTACCTAGAGAAGCAAATGTCTTCTCCTTTTCCCTTGGAAGCAAACTTGGTTGGGGTGCAATAACTCCACGCTTCCTTATATTTGTAAAACATTGCAACCATTGAAGGAAATCTTCCCGCAAAATTTTTGAACTATAATTCATACCGTTGACAGAGCTTTTCCACCAACATCTTCAGCCGAAATTCCTCAATTTTATTTCCGAAATGGCTCAGTTTTAATCGAATCTCATGAAACGGAGAAATGATTATTCCCACTAGCAATAGTGGAGGAGAACAGGATGCCTTCGAGGCAATGTAGAATAGCGATTTCCGCTAGTAGACGTGGAATGTCGCTGTTCTTCTGTCGCTCTCCATCAACGGCTAGCATCCAATTTCCAGACCAGCACTGGTCCCTCCTCGCACTATCTTTCAAGTTCAGCTGAATGTCATCCCATGCCGCTACCTCTCCTTTTTAATGGCTTAGGCCTTCTGCCTTTCTGTTCCCTCCACCTATCTCTTCTTTTAAAGCAAAAGCCCTTCCATTTGCTCGCTAGCTTGCGTCCTCTTGCGTTCATGCGCCCTGTACTTCACCTCCACAAAGTCAAAGTGCGTGCCTGGGAAAGATACGTGCCCCACCATTTTACCTCTTTCCAACCCCAACAATAACCTCTCTGTTTACTTTTTTTTTCTTTTTGGGTGTTTGGGTTTCGATATCTGTGCAAGAAATAGAGGAATCTAATCTGGTTTTTTTATACTTCTAGTTTGAGGGGAGGGAGTGATCTTCTGGGGCGGCTTCTGAAATGTGTTTTTCATTTGGGGTGTGGGAATTGTGAGATGAGGAGATAGCACTGTCCCGGTCCTTTTTTGTTATTGACTTGTAGGAAGGCATGTGGGCTTTTCTAATGTTGGCTTTCGATTCTGAAGGTGGGTTTTTTGTTTGAAAACTCGTTTTGGGAGATGGCGGGAAGGGGAGATCAGATTTTGGCATCTGTTGAGCTGTACAGTTGAAGTTTTAAAATGCTCTCAGCTGTTTAGAGGGGATGACTTGCTTTCATCGGTGGGTTCTGGAGATGGAAAGATGAAGGTGGTGTGTGTTTTGGATTGGTGAGCCTTCTTCGAATGACGGAAGATGGAGAGAGGGAGTCGGCCCCCACTGGTATTATGATCTTTGTTTCTTGTCATTTATTATTTAAGGAGTTGTTTCGAATTTCCGTTTCAGTTGGCAGCTTGTAATTTCTAGATTGTAGTTCAAAACGTTCGTATCCGAGGTTTTACTTTGCATTTTTCGAGTTATTTGATGCGAGATTCAGGCCAACAACCAAGCTCTATTAGCTAGGATGCAGTTAAATTTCCTATCACCTGATGTTTAACTCACCATGTTTACTGTAAATTGCACTGATGAGAATTGGTAACTGATCAGAGGTGAAGGGGCATCTAGTGAACTTTGGACATGAAAATCAAGTTGCAAAGAGCCAAGTTCCACATATAGATGTATGCCATAACTCATAAGGCTGCAGCCTAGTCTTGCTAATTTAGACTTTAGAGGACTCATACTGATTCTGCCATGGGTTCCACAACAATTTGTTTTAAGGTTAGCCATATGTGATAGGACGAGTCTGATATTTCTATTCTTCGTCTTTGTTCTTAGGCCATAATAACTTAATTAATCAGCATTGCTAGAAAATCTTTATATTACTTAATTAATCAGCATTGCTAGGAAATCTTTATGCCCTTGAAAACAATCTTTGATGCTCCTTATCATGCCATTTATGATTTATTGTCAGTTGATCTATATATCACATGATTCGCATCTTTTTGCTGTTGTCTATATGCAGGTTGATACCAATGCATGCTTGTGTAGGGTCGACACAGGTGTAAAAACTGCAGCTGGAACAAGGAAATTTGTCTCAGGATCTAAGCTCTGCATTCAGCCCAGCGTGCGGCCATCCATCCATCCATCCAAGCACAAGGCATCGCAGGACGATGGGAGCCGCAGTCAATCTCCACTTCTGCCTGGCCTCCCTGATGACCTTGCCATTGCATGCTTGATCCGCGTCCCACGCGCTGAACACAGGAAACTAAGGCTAGTCTGCAAGCGATGGTATCGCCTCCTAGCAGGCAACTACTTCTACTCCCTCCGTAGAAGCCTCGAAATTGCAGAGGAATGGATCTATGTCATGAAAAGAGATAGAGATGGAAGGATCTATTGGCATGCCTTTGATCCAATAAACCAGCTTTGGCAGCCCCTTCCACCTGTTCCCAAAGAGTATGCTGCTGCTCTTGGCTTTGGGTGCGCTGTTTTGAGTGGCTGCCACCTCTATCTGTTTGGTGGCAAAGACCCACTTAAGGGATCAATGAGGAGGGTTGTATTCTACAGTGCTAGGACAAACAAATGGCACCGGGCTCCCGATATGCTAAGGCGTAGGCAGTTCTTTGGCTCCTGTGTCATCAACAACTGTTTGTATGTTGCTGGAGGGGAAAGTGAGGGAGTGCATAGATCATTGAGGTCAGCTGAAGTATATGATCCAAACAAAAACAGGTGGTCATTCATCGCCGATATGGGCACTGGGATGGTGCCATTTATTGGGGTTGTGTATGATGGGAGGTGGTTTTTGAAGGGGCTTGGAGGCCATCGCCAGGTCCTCTGTGAGGTCTATATTCCTGAATCTGATAGCTGGTATCCAGTCCATAATGGGATGGTCTCTGGGTGGAGGAACCCAAGCGCATCTCTACATGGTAAGCTATATGCTTTGGACTGTAGAGATGGATGCAGGCTGAGAATCTACGATGACACAACAGATACATGGAGCAAGCGTGTTGACAGCAGGCTGCACTTGGGAAATTCACAAGCATTGGAGGCAGTTGCGCTGGTTGCTCTTAATGGGAAGCTATGCATTGTCCGCAACAACATGAGGATTTCACTGGTTGACGTCTCTGGGAAATCAGATGGCTTGGGTGTGGATCATCTCTGGGAGACCATAGCTGGAAAAGGGCAGTTCAAGAGCTTTGTTTCCTACCTATGGTCGAGTCTAGCTGGTGGGAACCGTCTGAGGAGTCACATTGTGCATTGCCAGGTTCTTCAAGCTTGAAATTCCAGTCTCTGTGGTTGAGGCAGGGTAGTGGGGGTGATTGGCAAACAACACCTTTCGACTGCAATTGGCAAGAATAGGCTGAAATGGACTGCTTGCTGACCACCTCCACAGCTAAATTCCTTGAAGCCGTCATCATTCTGCCAGCAGTACCATTTGCTTAGCTGCTAATTTGGTGTTGTTTTTTTGGTTGATTTACAACTAAAATGCTGGGGTGATTTGTGCGTGGAGAGGTAGAAAAAGCCATCGATGGCACTCATGGAGCATGTAGAATCTCTGGCACACTCATCAGAACATGCCAAAGCTCATACCATGCCAGTGGATGAAATGGGTTCTCCTAGCACAAATAGCTTTAGCATATGTTTCTGTGATTGTAATACTTAGAATAATTTTAAAATTAGTATGAATTATTTGAAATAACTTGATAATATTTGAAATTATATGCACATGAATTCTTTTTAAATCACTCGAAATATTCAGAAATATATTAAAATAATTTTGAATGAAATAAAACATATTAGGAATGCTTCGAAATTATTTAAAATTATTCATAATAATTATTTAAAATTAAAATTTACATATTTGACCCAATAAATTTGCAAAAGATGTTTAGAAGAAAATGCTTTCGCTACTAACGTCTGTTTTTATTTTTTAAGTACATTTCACAAACTTAGGAAACCTGATGTACGATTTTCATATACGTGGCGTGAACCTGCAATTCTGTAAAGCTGATCCCGCAATATGTAAATCATCCTTATGACTTTTATTGACTGGTCATGTTCTGCCATTCTGACCCTTTGTAAGAAACATTGATGCTGGAATGCCACTTCATTTTGGCATGTATAATTTTTAAAGCGCTCACCAACCTTCCAAATTTCTAACATGCTTGGTACGATCAGAAACTTCATTTTCACAGCCATCAGAGGAGCACCCCTCGAAACGAAACAAACTCCTTTGTGACACTTGTTTTAAACTTGAGCGTGGATGATGGTCAATTGTACAGATTCCAGCGTAACGCAACATGTCCATGTTGTCTTTTCTTAAGTTGCATACTTTTCTTGTGAAAATTGCAAATCAAAGCAGGTGAGTTATGTCATAAACTAGCAGTGGGCTTGGTTAGTTGTTTGGAAGGTTGTGAAAGAAAATATCGACGAATCTTATGTCCAAGTTCTGAAGATAACATGCAGGAATTTTTCGATCATTCAAGTTTTTTGAGACTTGGGGGGAGAGTGTGTTACACCATTTTTTAATCAAGATTGATTAACAATGACTCCCCATCCATCCATTGCGCAATTGATGCCGGGTGTAGATGGGTGAAATTGAATATCCTTTGCTATGAATGGTATGGTGCTAAAAATGGTGCCATAGTTCATATGCCAATGTAAAAGAGAATATTTTTGAGTCTCGTCATTTTCCTTTTCTATTCTTGCTAATCTTGGCAAATGAAATTTAATATAATTTACTATGAGAAAATATAACACTTCGATCTGTCTAATATGAAATATTGTCTGCTTTGAGTTTATTAAAATTTGCTAACACATAAAAGTTGCGTTATTCTATTTCTTTGGGCCAACTCTCCTCAGTTGGTGAGAGATTCAATTTCATTCTATTTCTTTGGGCCAACTTTCCTCAGTTGGTAAGAGATTCAATTTCATTCTATTTCTTTCAGCCAACTCTCCTCAATTGGTGAGAGAGTCAATTTAAAAGGTAATATTACTTGAGATTGGGAGTTGGAGTGTGAAGTGTGATAAATTATTGTGAAGTATCTTTTGAGTTAGAAAGTTGACCCAAAATAATAAAATGTGTAAGCTTTATGTCAGATTATTTTGATGAACTCAAAGCGGATAATACTTTGCATTATCTAAAGCTAAGATGTTAACAAAAAAAGTACAAGTAAAGCTAAGGTTGGGCAAGCTGCACAAGTTCATGTCCACGTTGAAAAGCCTGTTGGGTTAAAAGGAGTGGCTCAAAAAACTTGAAAAAAATATAAATGGATATTTATTTCAAGTGATGTACTCAATTCTCAATGCAAACAGGAATTCATATTTAGCATCGAAGAAATCTTGAAGGCATTAGCATGTTGGCATCTTGTGTGTAGGTCACATATAAAGGTATAGGAGTGCCTTCCAACCGACAAAAGTATCAAGTGATTGGGCAAAGGAGAATGTCACTTGTGTGGGTCCAACACAACGGTACAAGTGTCACTTGACAAGGGCATCAAAGGATTGGACGGGAAAATATCACAAGAAATATAAGTCTCGCATTGGCCATGTAGATGGCTTAGAAAACCCAAATTAGAATATCATCATGGGCGAAGGATCCACCATCTTGGAACCATAGGACATTTTAAAATTTTAGTCGGAGTATTCAGGCAATGTAGTCGTTTGCAATAAATAAATAAATAATACACAATAGGAATTATTCCGATAAAGGTGGGACGCACTTATGGCAAGATGGACGACTATGAATATCATTTCACTTTGTAGGCAAAAGTAATGTCGTGGGCATCTATAAAATACAGAAATTTCATTAACGCCCGGTCATCCATTTTAACCCTACTTGCTGGGTGACTCAACGATCTCTGTGAATTTTATTCCTGGACTTCACAAAGGGGCTTCATCTTGAGGGTTTTGCCAATTAGTTTTAAGCAAGGCTGCTGCTTGGATTTTGTTCAACCCAAACTCAATGCAAAAGGTCAGTTTGGGTTGGAATTTTCACATCTGGACTGAGAAAATTAGGCTCAACCGTTCAACTTGATCTAATCTTGAAATAGGTTTGGCTTGAATTTAGACTTTGGACCAACTGGCTTGAATTTTAAACTTCATCTATTTCAAAGGTTTGGATTAAGTTTAGTCATTGGACAACCTAACTTGAAATCTAACTCATAATGTTAAATCAATATATGTCAGAAATTTATGAATAAGTGAAAAAGTAATAATTAAGTTATTTTCTATTACAAATGCATTATTTTCATATCACATTCACATATTTAACCAAATAAACAAAAATATGTTAACTAATATGCATTTATTATTGATCTGAAATCATCTAAATAATTGCAATAATATAAACAACTTTGTTTTCATATAAACATTATAATGGGCCAAAAAGGCTCAGACAATAAGTTTTTTGAAAAAAATCCTTTTTTCTTAATATGCTTAAGTATATTAAGAATTTGAGACAATCGTATATTATAAAAATATTATAACAGGCCAACGCATGCTAAAGTATGATTAAAAGTTATTAAATACCATATATTACTAAATATAATAATGATAATATTTAAATTAAATTTGAATCATCCATATTTGTCATTGCTTCTAAAGGTAGGAAGTGTAATTATTTAAATAAAAAAATAATTATATCAACGCTAGTGAAAAAAGATCATAAAGTAATAAATAATATACTAAAATATAGATATTTTGTGAAAATACATGTAAACGTGGAAAAAGGCAGAGTAGTTGAATGCTTTGCAAGCAAGTAAAGCGAGAGCCTTTCCACCCAAAATTATTCTTTGCATCAGGAGAATGTGGATTCATATCATTGGACGCCTCAACGTTTTCCCAGTCAAAAAGATTACTTTTGTTACGCCAATCAGTCACTTTGAAACTACACATTGTCTTGGTTGATGTGGACACAACTTAAATTAAGCCAACGCTAGAAACATCAAGCTGGCTCTGCATGAGTTGTAACATTGCTGACCAAACTATATACCGTCGATACAACTAAAAATCAGATCAATTCATCTTCATTCATACTTTAAATCTGAGCCATTCATTACTTGAAAGTTTAGTTTTATGATTACTATTTTTGTTAGATATCACATTATTATTTATGAGTACGATTTTTTTATTTAAAGGGGACAACAGGATATTTCCCTCCTTTAACCACTCAACAATTTTCATAATTTCAATGGTCGATAATGAAATTAATCTGAAATTATTACAGTTTTAATTTATAATACTGTGGAAAATAGCATCTACATTTTATTTGGGCGCTTCGATTCGCCCTTCACCTATACGTGCAGTCCCTGCTGCCAGCGCATCAAAGCTTTTCAGTAAAGGAGTGGAAACGCTTTCCTGGGAAAGGAACGTTGCCTGCCTTTTAACTCCCTTGCAATTTCGATACAAAATATCCGAAATCGGTAAATAATTTGGTGGTTACATGTCCAAAAGCCTTTCGTGCAACCTCACCTTAACGATTCTCATCTCAGCCGTCGGTGGAGCAATTCATTCTCAGAAAAATCTCAATAAAGTGACATCGTCCAATAGCTTCTAAATACATATCATAAACTGCGAAAATAAAGAAAATCAAATTGAAAATAACATTTAATGTTGATTTTTCCAAATCTCAACATCTCCCATGCATAAATTCAAGGTAAAGATTCTGTTATTTCTTCTTCGACAGCGCCATTTGAGGCTTGGGAGTATGCAATTCCAATGGATGCACCAAATCATTTCTGATGAAGTTAGGCATTTTCAAAAAATAAAAAGGGTTATTTTCCATAACGCCCCCACAAGCCCCTTATATTCTCCGAAACACCCGACTCTTTCTGATAAAACATCTTCTGGAGGGTTTTATGCCGGAGAAAGAATTATAAGATTTCGCTCCTTTTCGTTTTCCATGGAGAAACTGGTTTTGATTTCCACGTTTTTTAGCTTTCCAGATAACTGAGTGTCTTCAAACAGAAAGCGATTTCTGTGGATTTCTTCCCGAACTGTTGCTTCTGGGGCTGGAATTCTAGGGTTTTTGAGCTCACGAAGTGAAAATCCTAGGGTTTCTGAGTTCATCTGAACGAGGGATTCTACTATTCCCTGTGGAAGGAGGATTCAAGGGTTTGTAGCGTTTCTTTGGAATTCAAGACTCAATTCCTCTCACAATGCCGACGTCCTGGGCAGATTCCGTCGAAGAAGCATCAAACGAACCTATAGTCGCACCTCGCCCCACTCGTCCGGCGTACGTTCCGCCTCATCTCCGGAACAAAAATCTAGTGCCTGCCGAGAGCGTCCCTACTCGGCAATCGAACGAGCATTCTAATTCTGCTGCTGGTTATAGCCGCTCTGGAAGCCGCGAGCTCAGCCGCCCGAGCTTCGGCCGTTCGGAGCGAGGGGGCCGAGCCCCTCGCGAGCCGAACCCGTTTGATGCCGCAGATAAGCTGGCCGAAATGTCGGTTTCTGAGCAGGACGGCATGGGGGGCAGTATCAATTTTGACGCTTATGAGGATATTCCTGTTGAGACTAGCGGCTTGGATGTGCCGCCACCGGTGAACTCGTTTGCTGAGATAGATTTGGGGGATGAGCTGAACCAGAACATCAAGCGGTGCAAGTATGTTAAGCCGACTCCCGTCCAGCGGCATGCGATCCCCATATCGATGGCTGGGAGGGACCTGATGGCTTGTGCTCAGACGGGGTCAGGAAAGACAGCTGCTTTCTGTTTCCCAATCATCAGTGGGATCATGTGCCACAGGCAGTTGGTGCCGCCGCGTGCAGTGCGTGGTGCAAGGACTGCCTATCCACAGGCGCTCATCCTTTCCCCTACGAGGGAATTGTCATGCCAGGTGTAATTGGTAACTCTGTTGTGTTCTTATGTGCTACTGTATTGTTGTGATTTGAATATTCTACAATACTTTCTGCATGTTAATAGCTTTCTTTGTGTTTGCAGATTCATGAAGAAGCTAGGAAGTTCTCATATCAGACAGGGGTTAAAGTTGTTGTTGCGTATGGGGGTGCTCCCATTAACCAACAGGTTTGTTATTCCCTGCTGTATTTTTTGTTAGTTCTTTCTTTTATCTGTTGCTTTATATCTTTTCTTACTAGAATATATTGAATTTAAATGCGGAAATGATATATTGGAAGGCCTTGGCTTCTTTGGCAGAATGATGCAATGTTTTAAAATTATGTCAGACCATCTGGTCTCACTGGCATTGCTACATTTTGTTGTTGATGTTGTTTGTTCCTACTATTTACATTTTCGATACTGCCAGGACCAGTTGTGATCATCCTGAATTGTTTGTTGAGCAAGTTTTTATAAGCTGCTGTAAAATTATTAAATGTATTTTGATTGCAATGCAGTAGATTAATTGAGTTTAACCAGTTTAACTGGTTACGATAAAATACTTGCTTTGCTTGGTTCCATATTTAAGTGATTGTTTTAACATTTCCTATATCTATTGGTGAGTTATTAAAAAATGATAGTTCTTGTACATACTACATATGGTTTGATTTGTGGAAGGGAAAAACTAGTCATGAGACCAGTTTGTATATGGTTCTTTTTCTTAATATTGGTAGCTGTTTACAATCATATCCAAAGAAGTGTATAAATTTTGAAACAATGCAATTCGCTGTATTCAAATTAACCATAGCAATTTTGCAATAACGTATATACGCCATTAATTGTTTAAATTGCAAACCAGCATACCACAACTTCATTCCGTCTGCATAACATTTGCCTTTGCATCTGATCTGGATAATTGTATATTATTATATGTGAGAAAAGAGGATGAATTCAGGCATGCTTCCATGCTGATTATGCAGTTGCATTGTAAATACAAATTTATGCATTTACTTCAAATCTGTTTAGAGTTTTCACATGTTATATTTGATTAGTCTACTTGCTGTGTTGCTTGGTGGTAGAATGTGTTTACGTGTGCAAGTCAAGGATTCATAAAAGCCCATGTTGCTTACTGTTCAACAAAAAGTGAAAAAAGAAGAAGCACAAGCCAATTTATGTAGACAGTAGTAGATTTGTATGATAAATGTCTTATAATCCTCATATATATTGTAAGAGAAGAACATGCACATGGCAGAAAAGAATAAATACACAGTTTGATGAATTACTTAAAATGATTGTAACTTAAATGGAATGAAATCATTTTAAGCCGAATACAAGGGTATTGCATGATTTGGAGGTCAGTTGATGATTTCCTACAGATTTCACTATTTTTAGATGTGGGTCAAATCTTTATTGAGGCTCAATGCACTAGTTGTTTGTGCAAGGTAAAATCCTAAATTTTTAATCAAATTTGATTGTTGAAATTGATACTAGAAATTTGAGTTATCATTGTGATTGTAGTGATTATACAAACAGCTGATTGGTGCACATTTAAGGTTTGTCTCAGTTTGAAACAACCATAGTTGTTAAAGTCTAGCCTAAGGTACACTCAGGCACCTTGACATGGGCTAGGCTAGGCACCTTAGCCTGTACGTGTGGCTTTCTGTGAGTTGCCAGGTGTGTGCCTCATTGAAACTGTTAAAATAGTAATCCTTATTTCAGTCAACTAACTCCTCCATTGATCCTGTTTCTGTGATGAAAGATGCCCTCCATTGACCCCTATTGTTGTGACTGATGACCCTGTTTCCGCTTGTGCTAAAAAAATGTAGGTGTAGGTTGCCTAATGCCTGCAGGTAATTAATCTTTCTCATTTCTTCTTCTCCAATTCTGTTTTGTCACATAGCCCTCCCTCCCTCCCTCATCCTCTTCTTCTTCCACTATCTAACATCCGTGCATCAGGCGGTAACCTAGCATGCCTTTTTGGCCCATTCTTTCTTCTTCCTCCTGCAGTCCTTTGCATTATTCTTCTTCTTTATCTGCATCAGGTGCTAACTTGATGTGGCCTTTTTATTTTTCTTACTCTTCTTCCTTCTCCAGCCCTCTGTTCTTCGAACTCTGAGAGTAGAAGTCACTGGCGTGTGTGATTGCTGTCTTGTTTGGTTTTGTTTTAGCTGTTGATGTTTTCGTTGGCATGCATTATTGGTGTCTTGTTTGAACTTTTATTTTAAAAAATGACTGCCGATCTTTTCTGGCTGAAAAACAGATTATGTTTAGGCACCACTGCCTTGATTTGTTTTCACTTTCCATGCTGCCTTTTTTTTTGTCTTTTCTATATATAACATGTCTTGCTTCTCTTGGGCTTGCACCTTGCCTATGTGCCTAGGCCCCAGGAGCTCTTTGCGCCTTAAAGAACTATGGTAGTAAAACAAGATATATTTCGTTCTCCAAAAATCTGATGATCAATCAGATGTTAGTGTGTCTCCAACAGAATGATTCTTTTGATCTCCTATTCACAACAGGCATTCGAATTTGGGATGTCAAATTCAAACTCCAGTTTAAATATTTAATCTGTGTCCATCACTTGCGCCTTACAGCACACGATTATCAACTTTCTATAATTCACAGTCTTCCAAGTTGGCATTGATCTGCACACACTTTATAATATCCCATTGTTTTTAATTTGATGATGACAAATATCTGCCATTATTATCCCATAGCTGTATATGCATCTGGCTAACCATGTGGCATACCCCCATATAGGTTACCTGGATGGCAGAAGGGCACTAAGATCATACATCAAATCCTATGATTCACTCTGTAATGGAGCACATAAGGATTCATTATTTCTAACTTCAAGTTAATTAATTTTTTTTTATCATAGATTGCCTTTCTTATGATGTGGGTGCTTGCATTAATGCAGTCAACAGAATTTAGTGACAGCACAGTAGGTGGCATGCTGAGTGTAAATGAACTTGGATGGTTTGGTCATATGCAACAAAAAGCAAGCTGTACCAATTAGGAATAGCTGATTCAGGTGGAAGGTTTGAAGGGGGAAAGGGATGAAGAAGCGGTGAATAAATAAATAGAGGAACTTGATGATGCATGTATCCATGTTCATGTGCATTCACATACAGATAGCATGTGCATGTGCGCGCTTGTAGATGCATATGATGGTGATGGTAGTGATGCCATTGTGTGACATACATGCACTTGCCTATATATTTGTGTATATTGAGGAGATTATAATGACCTGTCAAATGAAATAGAAAGATTATAATAAAAGATTATAATAACCTGCCAATTGAACTGCCATTGGCCATCCTTCAAATTATTACTCATGTTGAAAATATTTTTGAGGATGAGGACATTATAAGAGCGTAAATGAAGAAGGATGCCCAATGAACTGCCATCATTCAAATTCATACTGATTTTGAAAATATTTTTGAGTTCCATAATACTTGCAATGGTTTATTTATTTTTTAGCCAATCTAATTATATCATAGAATGACTTATAATAGCATGATCCTGCCAAATGAAGGGATAGCTGCCACTTGCATCCATCCTTCAAACTCTTAATTATTTTGAAAATAGTTTTGAGTGCCATAACTTTTGTGATGGTTTATTCAATCTCACCTGAATCCATTTATATCATAGAATGACCGCCATATAGTTGCAGGGTGTTAGTAATTTACTGTCTAGATAACTGAAAAGAAATTCAGCATATATTTGAGCAAACAGTTAGTATGTTACCCTTTTAGTATGTTCTGTTATAAAGATAACTTTAAATGATTTTGCTGCCATGCTCTTTTTGCATTCTATTGTTCCTCTTTTCTTGGCAAGTAGAAAACTGTTTGCGTGCTTACTATTTTCTACAGTTGCGTGATTTGGAAAGAGGTGTTGACATTTTAGTTGCCACTCCTGGGCGCCTGGTGGATTTAGTCGAGAGAGCAAGGGTTTCCCTTCACCTGATAAAATATTTGGCTCTGGATGAGGCTGATCGGATGCTTGATATGGGTTTTGAGCCTCAAATTAGGAAGATCGTTGAGCAGATGGACATGCCTCCACCAGGTATAAGGCAGACGATGCTTTTCAGTGCTACCTTTCCTAATGAGATACAGGTTAGTCTATTCAATCAATTAGCTTGTCTGTATTATGTTGGTTGAATTTTCACACAGGATGTTTGTCGTGTCTGAAATTGCTATCCCTATTACGAGTATCATAGTTTGTTCTTGATTATGATGGGAATCATAAATTGCTGGAGCCAATTCTCCAATAACAATGATAATATTTTGTTCATGGTGCAGAGGCTAGCCTCTGATTTCATGTCAAACTACATCTTTCTTGCTGTTGGAAGGGTTGGTTCAAGCACAGATCTAATTTCACAGAGGGTTGAATTTGTTCTGGAGATGGATAAAAGGAGCCACCTGATGGATCTTCTTCATGCCCAGAGAGCAAATGGAAACTATGGGAAGGTACTGCTGTCTTAAACTTATGGATGGTATGAGGGTCTGGGTAGGTAGGTAGTTTGGAAGGACCTGATGACTATCATTTAGTATTTGACTCAGGACATGGTCCATGAGGGTGAGTGGCATGACATGATTCATTTAGCTGATCCCATTTACTTGGATGAAGCTTCAATTATAATGCTACTGGTGAGGGGTTGATGTATGCCTTTTATGTTCTTTCTTCATGCATATTAGAAGAACAGTCATAGCTGGAATCTCCTAGGGTTTATTGTGTTTTTACATCTCATTTACATGGGAAATTTTTTGAAGGTCATTTATGTAGCAATTTTTCAATTGATTTTTATTGTTAATAAAAGCTATCTATTCTATGCATTGCAGCAAGCTTTGACCCTAGTTTTTGTGGAGACAAAGAGGGGAGCAGATTCTTTGGAGCATTGGTTATCTAACAGTGGCTTTCCTGCAACAGCTATACATGGTGACCGAACACAACCGGTCGGTTGCCTTGCTATCCCATCCTTATTCTTTTCTATTGTCATTCTCATCATCTTAGATATTGGAAATTAAATTTTGGAATTTTTTGCACTTGCCCTAGTCATAGAGGAACTTGATATTGGATGATTCCCAGATTTTATTTTATTTTTTCGAATTTCTGCTATCTAGATTGTGCAATACTAGTTTTATCCATATTATATCCTCGATTATAAGACTTTCTGATTGGTTAAAGCATAAACGACCACTTGGCGACTAACTTGGACTGACTATTGATGCAAGACAAGTAGGAAGAAGGTAAAAAAAAGAGGAAGAAACTTCTCTAGGGGATAAGAAAGGAAGAAAGAGGAGAAGTAGGGGAGAATTTAGGGAGAATTAGGGCAAGCAAAGTAATCAATGTATTCAATGATAAAGTGTTATCACCCTAATACAAGCTATCATATATATAGACTTGAAAGCAAAATCCTAAAACATGCGTAAAATACACGTAACAAGTAAAATACCAAAAATAGTACCCTCTAAATACCTAATCAAATAAACAAACCTTAATTACTATGATTGAACCTAGAATAAGTACAAATTGGGCGCACATCACGATCCCCATCAACTATTGATTCTTTTCTGAATAAGTCTTTAAGCATCAAATGCCTCTCCAAGGAATCTTGCCATGCCATAGTGATGGAGATGAAGTTTTTTTTTTTTTTTTATTCGGTTTGTTTGTTTAAATATGTTTATTCTTGGCATAGGTGCCTAACATAGGACTTAAGCTCCAAGAAATACAGGTTCTTCTCTATTTTTCTCCCTTTTTTCCTTGCCCTTTCCTGTTCTACATCACTTCCTGGATCCTTCTCTGACAACCAAACACACACCATACATTTGTCATGAGAACCTTTTAGCCCATTTGACTCTACAGAATGGCAGGCCTTCTTTATCTGCCAGTTGTCTTGGTTCTTAGTTTTGGGATGTCTGTATTGTGCCTGTTGTGCTCTGTCCTATTGATTACTGAGTTGTGTGTATATCTGTCAACCATAAAAAAATACAGAAAGTAGTTCCTTTCCATTAACAGAATACGTGGTACAATTCTCAATATTACTAATTATCTTTCTGTTTAAAATTATGGGCAGTGGATCTTAATCTTCCAAGTTCACTTCCTTTTGCAATGTGGATTAGACAAATGAGGCTGCAATCTCTTATAACTTTTAAGGTGAATGGGACATCAAATTGTTATAAACAATCAACCACCATCAATTACCAGATGGGGCCTATGCAATCCACATCTTAAAGCTTGAGTTGCAATTCTGTGGGTTGCTTTGTTCGACTGTCAGTCTTGGTTGGGTTTTTTTCTTTAAAGCCACTTCAGCTACGCTAGAATTGGTTCATGTTGATATTTTGTTTCTTCATTGCTAAAGTCAATATATTATTGAAATCACTTCACTTTTCAAGTATCTTTTGGTAAAAAATAAAAATAAAAAAATCCTGTTGTCCACAAGATGTGTTTTCCTTTTGATGAATAATGAACTTTTTGGCTGAAACAGACAAGGGTATATCTTACTAAGAATAGGATAATGTAGAAGCAATGACAACTCATGGTTCTTGTCACATTTCTGTTGTGGCATCAAAAAATTAATTGTTCATGAATAAGAAATAAAATACATGTGGTGGATAATTCTGTATCTTTATAATTTTACTCATTTGTTGGTCCTAATTATTAATATTTTGCACCTCTGTCAATCATTGGCATGATTTTGGGACCTCATTTTGAGGTGCCTACTTTTTTGATAACGCATGCTTGCCTCTAACAGTTGCTCCATTTTGAAGGAACGAGAACAAGCTTTGAGATCCTTCAGGAGTGGCTTCACTCCAATCCTGGTTGCAACAGATGTTGCTGCTCGTGGTCTGGATATTCCTCATGTAGCACATGTTATTAATTTTGACCTACCAAAAGACATTGATGACTATGTTCATAGGATTGGAAGAACTGGGCGCGCTGGCAAAAGTGGTTTAGCAACAGCATTCTTCAGTGAAGTAAACCAGCCATTGGCCAAAGCACTGTCAGAGCTCATGCAGGAAGCAAACCAAGAGGTCCCCTCTTGGCTTATTCGTTATGCTGAGAAATCTTATCATGGTGGAGGAAGGAGCCGTCGTGGAAGGTTTGGGGGATATGACTATCGGAGGGATGCCCCTCCTAGGAGTGGAAATTCATACCACAACTCTTACAGCAGTGGTGGTGGCAGTTACAACTATGGCAGTAGTACCAGTGGTGCGTACAACTCTTATAGTGGCAGCAACAGTGCTTATAGCTCTTATGCGAGGGGTGGTGGTGCTCATCCTTCTCATGGGTATGAGTTTGGGCATGAGTCCATTGTTGCTACTGGCTGGGACTAAGTTGGATACATCTCTTATCAATCTCTCTTGGCGAGGGTTATCTTTTTTGTTTCTGTCAGCATTTTTAGGCTGTATATAGTACAGAATACATTTCTTAGAAGTCTTAACTTCAAGATGAAATCTTTATACATATTCAGAGCTTTGTAGCGCTCGTTTTAGGGGGACGGTTTCTATTTATTAGTCTCACTAGTCGTCAGATTTTGACCTCTGACTTGACTTGTAGATCCGGCATCTCTGCCGATGTACTTTTGTTGTTACTGACTGTTGAGCTTTTAACCTCAATTGAAAGGATTATAGGAAGAATCCTTTCTTGTTGGGTCATGCAGCAGTTTGCACAGTTGTCGGTCAATTCCTTCGGTGATTTACTTCAATTATGCTTTTGGATACTTGTAAAGCTCTGGATATATGATTCTAGTCAACAGCATTGAGTTCCTTCTTGAGTTGTTTGCTGAGGATAGGTTGTATTGAACGTTGAAAATCATATTGCAAAATTAAAGTGATGGTTAAGAATGTGCTAGTAGCTTGCATTGGACATTTTTCTTTCTAGAAATTTGTAGATGCGACTAACACTTGTAATTGCAGATATATCAACATTTTTTAAATATTAGTAAATATGCCAGAAAATATGTTGGTAATGTATTAGCGTTGTTAGTGACCACTAGGACGAGTAATTTAAAAATCGTGATATCTTTTTTATTTTAGAATGTGTTTTCTGCAACCTTTATGTCAGATGTTGGATGCTTGGGCCTTGGAGCGGGGGAAGGCGTTGAGATGGTCTTAGATTGCCTATTGTTATTGCTTGGCTAGTTTTCTCCGGGTTTTTTTCCATATCGGTGCTCAAACATTATTGACAATCCCAAACATTATTGGCAATCCCATATTGGTGCCCAAATAATAACTATTCTAAATTCATGCTCCAAAATCCATCTTTGTTTCCAAATTGATGCCTAAATGATGCCTTACCTCACTGGACGACCATCTCTTCAAGTTCCCTGACGATTTTGCCCCCCGAGCCCTATTGTAAAAGATGACTTTCAATCTCAGATCTCTCCTCATCTCTCATCATCGAAGCAGTAGCTTACTCTCTCCTCTTTCTTGTCCCCACTAAAATGAAGCTGAAGCTGCAATCTTTGTCTTCTTTCTCCCACTACAACAGGTGCAATAACTAATTTTAAGGTAGATTTGAGGTCTCCTTTCTCCCACAATTTTTGTTTTATAATGGTTTATGTAAATAAGTTATTAGTATTCTGATTACTGTGATACAAATACTAGGAGTAGAGGGGAGAAATCTTTTATGAATGTTTCTACTCAGGAGAATAAATTTGCATGATGAGGGGCATTTTTTTGGTTCTCCGAAAATGATTTTATGTCTCTCCAAATTTTTTTTTTTTTGCTTTACAACTATTTTAAAATAAAATTTAGATTACCATCTAAGTGAAGAAAAAATTAGTGATATAATATTGTTTTGTTTCTTATTCTCTATCGAATTGGCTTTTTCATTCTTGTAGTAAAATGACTTGTTTTTGGTTTGTTGAATTAGATTTTTCAATCTTGCTAGAACTCTTTTTCTAGCATGTGGTAGTTTCGTTGTAACATATTGTAGTAACAAGTCATGGAAGCTCGTTGTTGTGATTGCAACTAAATGTAATATCTTATTCCACTTTTTTTAATTATGCTAAAATAACTTCGTTGTTTTCTTCTCTTTTGTTTTTATTCCTTTTAGCAATTTCTATTTTTTTACTCCTAATCTTTCTTTTAGCAATAACTAAATCACTCATTGATCTGGTTTTTTGGAATTATACCTCCAATTGAGATTTTGCTTTTGAACTCAAGCAGTTGACAGTTTCTTTATTTTATTTCTTGATGGCAATGGTTGTCCATGAAAGTTAGGAGAGTGTATTTGAAGGGATCATGTAATATTTTGGGCAAGATGCTAGTTTTAACTATAAGGGGTTATCTGAATATTTTCAATCTTACTGTAAATATATAAATATTATATAAGTTATGTTTATGAAAAGATGGTATTTATCTTTTTTTTTAGGTTTCAACTCCAATGGCAAAATGTATCAAATTGTATATTCATTACGGCAGGTTGCTTTACTAGGACAATACATGTGAGAGTATAACTTATAGTAGTGACCAAAGTCAAATAATAACAGTGGAGGAAAAGTTAGTCACATTTCAAAGCCTAGTTTATGACATTGAGAGAAAAAGCAACATCCTAAAAGATAAGATGAAATTATACTATAGGATTCCACATGGTATCTCACATGAGCAGTATGGAGACTTGGATGATCTAAGTGACTTACTAAATATGGTTGAAAAAATTTCAAATGCCATGCTTTCTAAGAAGGGGAAAGAAAGGAAAAAAATATATGATATATATATGTATGTGACTGTAGTAATGAACAGACTGATTATTATAGGAAGACAAGAATTAGGTCATGTCATGAATGAGCAAATGCATTGGTAGGAATATATAGCAGAAGAGGCAGCTGATAATGAATGTAATAAAGAGGTACAGGGTGATGAAGGACCCCATGATGATGAAGAAAATTAAAATGAAGATGATGCAACTAATGCTAAACATCAGACAACATTGTTAAGAGATGCAACCAATGAAACATTTGAAGTAGAAGATGATGTAATTCAGTATGAGCCTATTTTGTCCTTCAATGATTTAGGTGAAGAGGGAAAAAGTGTATATGTGGATGATCATATAATGGTGGCAAACCCCAATTTGGTAGTGGGAATGAAATATAAAGATGCAACAAGTTGTAAGAATGTCATCTAAGAATATGCAATTAAAGAATGGTTTAACATTGTATTTTCTAGAAAAAAAAGGAAAAGATTGTAGGAAAATGTGCTTTATCACAATGTACATGAAGACATTATGCAAGGATTGAATAAGATAATATCGATTTTTATTTGAAGACACTTAATGCTACCCACAACTAAATGGGCAATTATGGTCTAGCGGAGAAGACAGTTACTCAACAATGGGTTGCAGATAAAGTGAAAGATAGGTTGCGCACTAAAGAAAACTATAGCTCAAAGCTATTAATAAATGAGATTATGCGTTAGATGGGCATATGTTTGAATTACAAAAAAGTATGGAAAGAAAAATATATTGTCATTAACGAGGTATATGGATTTGCAGAGGATTCTTTTAAGAACATTCCATCTTTTTGTGTAGCAATGAAGAGGGCAAATTGAAGTAGCATTGTAGAGTACGAGATATATCTATACACCACATTTCGTTTATGTTTATTAGGGGATGTGTGAAAGGATTTTTACGTGGATGTCGACCCTTAATATTTTTGGATGGTTCTCACTTGAAGAGTCAATACAAAGAAATCCTACTATCAGCAGTTGCTTATGGTGGTAACAATGGAATTCTGCTCATAGGAGTTGCAGTGGTGGAGTAGGAGTGTATGGAGAGTTGGGAATGGTTCTTAGGTTATATAGCTCAAGCCATTGGAGATGGAAAATTTTGTTTTATATCAGACCGACAAAAGGGTCTATTAGTAGCTGTCTCACAACTGTTCTCGACGAGTGGTCATTGTTTTTGCATGTGTCATTTTTATGCAAATTTAAAAACTTATTATTTTGGTAAAAGTATAGCAATAAGAGATTGCTTTTGGTGCGCAGCTCGAGTGTATACAAGATATGAGTTGAGGGCATGCATGGAACAATTACAATAGTTGTCTGTAAAAGCATATCAGTATGTGATGATGAAATCTCTTATACATTGGTTATGGGCTTTCTTCAAAGATGACTTGCCTTATAATTCAATTGAGAATAATATAGCTGAGTCTTGGAATAGTTTGCTACGGGATCTACGTCATCGGCCTATATATGAGCTCTTTGATGACATTCGTATTAAGATGATGGGAATCTTTAATAGACAATGGAACTTGAGTTCCCACACATGGGATGGATCAATGGTGCCAAGAGCTAGTAAAAAGGTTTTAGAGAATAAGAGGGCAACCAGGTGGGCTATTGTGAAGCGTGTTGATGAGATCGAGTATGAAGTTGATAGCGATGATGAGATCGAGTATGAAGTTGATAGCAATGATGGGAGGCATACTCTGCATTTGGGAAGAAAGATATAGTCATGTAGGTAGTGACAGATTGATGGAATATAATGTAAGCATATCTGTGCAGTGTAAATCGAGAGGAGGGTTGATCCCGAGGATTTATGCACTCCATACTTTCACTGTGGGACATACCAAGCGACTTATGAAAGTATCATTCATGCAATGCCTGATTGCAGGTTTTGGGATCCAGTGCTTAGTAGTGGGCAAATTCTTCCACCAACAATAAAACATGGTGTGGGTCATCCTAAGATTAATAGAAGACATATTGCTAATGAAGGACCTCATGCATCGTAGTCTCGTACACCTTGATGCGGTAATTATGGTAATCTTGGTCATAATAGAAAAACTTGTAAACACCTACTAAATGAGAGTATATCCAATTCTACATCCCATGCTGGGAGCAGGAAGAAGATTGCAGTTGTAAAGGAAAAAGGCAATAGGAGGGGGCAATGTTGAAAAGGAGTATCAACAAGCATTAGTGGCTTTTTTTGTGTCATTCATCCATGTATTTGTCTGTCTTTTATTTTAAAGTATGTACTCTTGTTTTATCCATGTAACTATGTGGCTTTCATTTTTAAAGTATGTAATCTTCCTTGCTTATGATGTATTTTCTCTATCTATAGGGCCCTCTTCTAAGTTAGATTCTTTATAGTTTTCTTGGATTTAAAGTTGAAGCTAAAATTAAGCGAGGGTAGCTGATACTCTTTATGTTTCAACTAGTTACCTAGGCAAAATATCCAAAATACTTACATTTCTTAACAAAAAAAACAAATAAATGAAGAAATGGAATGTGTCTCAAGAGAAACTTTTATTAGTAATACTCTACTAGAGAAACTGACGCTTTTTATGATTATTATTTTTTTATCTTATCTTCATAGAAGAACCGATGCTTCTTATGTCCAGATTCTTGGTCCTGTTATTAGAAATTCAAACTCTTTGAATGTGAAATAGTTTTGTCTTTGAAAGCTTTGACAGAGTTGTTGTTGTTGGAGTTGAACTTTTGAAGGAAGAATATTTAAATGATCAAGCTCTTAAAATTACTCTTGCGTATTTTCTGTTATTTCTTTTTGCATTTGAATGCCTCTTTTATAGGCTAAGAGAATTTTTCTGTAGTTGACTGTTGCGGACTTTCAAATGTTCAAAAATGTTTTTCTTTACCTTACATTTTGTCCGATGTCTGACTTTACAACAATCTGGTATTAGTCTGCCACTTAGCTTTGTCGTTGACTTTTAATTGCTTAATGTTCGGATACTCTGAAGTAGCTTCTTCAGTTCCTCTGAAGTGACGAGTGAACAAACATTGCCTTTGAATGATTTTGGATGCTCTAAATTGTTCTATTTGGATCCTCTGAAATGGCAGTAGACCTTTTTTCCTTGTGATATTTCTTTTTAGAGTAGAGTTCGGATTCTCCGATCCTTTGATGCTTCAGAAAGGGTGACTCCGAAGTAAGGTTTGATAACTCTAAAATTTACTTGCTAACTCTGAAGTATATTTGTTGACTCTGAAATGTATCTTGATGATTCTAAAGCGTGTATGGTTAACTCCGAAGCATATTTTGATGACTCTGAAGCGTGTTTGGTTAACTCTTAAGCATATCTTGATAACACCAAAGTGTGTCTGGTTAACTTCGAAGCGTATCTTCATGACTCTGAAGCTTATCTAGTTAACTCCAAAGCATATCTTCATGACTCTAAAGCTCTGGTTAACTCTAAAGCTTATCTGGTTAACTCTAAAGTGTATCTTCATGACTCCGAAGTATATTTGGTTAACTCCAAAGCGTATCTTGATGACTTTGAAGCGTATCTCTTATCATTTTCTAAATCTACATACTCTATCTTCTTGTAAATGCTCTCATGAAAATTTTGCTTTATATATAAATTTATATGTTTAATATCATCTTTTAATATTTTTTTAGTGGATATTGCACTTAATAGAGTTTGTTTTATTGATCTGTAAAATGAAACTGGAAATTACAAAAGATGTCACTTTAAAGCAATTTTTGGGACTGATGAAGGCATATTTGGAAAATGTGTTCAATATGAAAGTTTTAACCTTTGTTTTTAGATTTTCAATGCATTAAGAATCATATGATTTTGAATTTATATTAGAAAATTATGGCTAAAATAATGCAACTATCTGTAGAGATTCACATTTGTCTACTAATTTATCTGGCAGAAGGCGTCACTTTGAAGGCTTACTACTCATAGAATATGGATGATTCAAACAAACTGATTAACATAAAGTTATAGACCCTGAAATTATATATCTAATACAAAAAGAATGGTGCAGTTCTGAGTTTGTATAAGAAAGTTATGATCAAAATAGTGCTACTCTTCAGAAAACTCCAAAATGTCATTTTCTTAGGTACAAAACCTGGTACCTTGAGCTCATACGACTCAAGATACAAGTAGAATCAGAAAAAGTGATTAACATGAAAGTTATAGATATTGAAATTATTTATCCAACCTAATAAAAATTTCTTAATTTAGAGTTAATATGAGAAAGTTATGATAATTATACTAGAATTGCTTTGGAACCTCAAAACTCCTAAGCAAACTTGGTACCTCCGAAGTTAATATTTAGTAACTCCGAAGTTCACTTGCATGACTCCAAAGCAGCATTTTTTGACTCCGAAATTAGCTTTAGTGACTTTAAAGTTCACTTGCATACCTCCGAAGCAGACTTGTGTTTCTAAAATTGACTTTTGTGATTCTAAAATAACATTTTTGACTCCGAAATTTGCTTCAGTGAATCTAAAGTTCACTTGTATGCCTCAGAAGTAGGAATTCAAATTTGTATCTCGATCTTCAATACCTCCAAAGCAGCCTAACAAGAAACAGAGTTTAAAATTAAAGCTTGGAATCAGAAGTGTATAATTTTAGTTATTTTTTCATATGTCAAATATTGCAAATTTAAGAGTATGAGACATGCAAATTATAAAGTATTATTGGAAGCTAATTTTTAGGCTCAAGATTGTGTTGCAATTTTTAAACTCAGGATACGTAACGAGTCAGTTATTTTGAGAACTTCTATTTTTATGCATTACAATGTTTGGGAAGCTATATTTCTGTTGGAAAATACTGAGTTATTATTGAAAGAGGACCTTGATGCGTAAAGGCATTATAATTTATGGTGAATAATAACTGTTTTCAGTAGCCCACGTAAAATCCAAATTAATAAGGGAACTGATGAATCCATTTTAGAATCCTGACTACTAACAATCCCAATTAACTTCCACAAATTACTGACATCCAATCATATACTTCTCTCACCTTTACTAATTTTAGGAATAAGAAATTCAACAAGTTCATTCAACCATATCCTGATCACCTATGTAGCCTTTGACATTTTTAAGAGAGTTTGGAATTTCAACATAAACATAGCATTGGAATTTTAAATGGCATAAATGTCATAATATTCCATACACCTTCATTTTGATTATATTATAGTGATTCAAGTCAATCATACACAAAGATAAGAAAAAAATAGTGTCTATTTGCAGAATATTAGTTTTTCAATTCTATTAAGAATTTTGGAAAGTGTAGTTTTTTTCTTCATGATCTCAATTTCTCTTTTTGCAAGATCTAGTTGCTTCTTCAATAGTAGTATTTCATCACATGCTTTATAAGAGTTGTCACTAGTTGAGCCCATCCCCTTTGATGCATGATACACATCACACCATAAAAAATAGTTGCAGTCATGTTTGCCCTAGATAAATGAAAAATATAATTTATTAAGTTATCAATGTCATAATATATAATTAAAAAGGTAAAAACATATCATGATTGTTTGCAAAGAAATATACCATTATAGGATATCAATAAAATCATCGTTATGGATTTTTACTTGTTAGTGACATGAAGGTATAACACAACCCTCTGCCATATTGGCAAGGAATTCGTGGGTATAGGTAATCACGTAAAGACATACTTCTGCCAATTTTGAAAAAGAAAACATAATATGTAATATAAGTTTAAAGTATAAACTTCTTACCTACATTAAAATAAAGAAGTTGCCAACTACTCGAGTTCAAAAGCAAAATCTCAATTGGAGGTATAATTCCAAAAAATAAAATCAATGAGTGATTTAGTTATTGCTAAAAGAAAGATTAGGAGTAAAAAAAATGGAAATTGCTCAAAGGGAAAAAAAAAAGAGAAGAAAAGAAAACAACCAAGTTATTTTAGCATAACTAAGAAAGTGGAATAAGATACAACAACAACGAGCTTCCATGACCTATCATTACAATCTGTTACAACGAAACTACTGCATGCTAGAAAAAGAGCTCTAGCAAGATTGAAAAATCTAATTCAATAGGTCAACAACAATTCATCTTACTTCAAGAATGAAAAAGTCAATTCAATAGAGAATAAGAAATAAAATAATATTATATCACTAATTTTTTCTTCACTTAGATGGTGATCTAAATTTCATCACTCAAATTTATTCTCCAAAGTAGTAACATCTATAAAAGATTTCTCCTCTCTACTTCTGGTGTTTGTATCACTGTAATCAGAATACTAATAACTCATTTACATAAACCATTATAAAACAAAAATTGTGAGAGAAAGGACACTTCAATCTACCTTAAGAATGAGTCATCGCTCCTACTATAGTGGAAGAAAGGAGACGAAGATCGCAGCTTCGACTTCGTTTCACTGGGGATGAGAGAGAGGAGAGAGATCAATTATGAGAGATCTAAGTTTAAAAGCCTTTTTTTATAATAGGGCTTAGGGGCAAAATTGTTAGGGAACTTGGGGAGATGGCCGTTTAGGAAAAAATAAGAATCTAGTTTTGGTTAAATGGTAACCATGGCCCATGGGTAATAATTTCAAACGGTGTAGACCAACTTGCAAATAACTTGACGTGTTGTACGGGGCCATCTGCAAGGTGTGTAGGCCTATATGCGCTCGAAACCAAACAATTTACGGGGCCATCTGCAAGGTGTGTAAACCTATTGTGCAAATTTTCCAATATCTATCTAATTTAATATAGAATTTCCCCATACTTGATACGTATTAGTAATTTCCTAAGGGATATTCACATGATTTAGAGTACGATGAACGGTGGATATATGTCGCACGTTTTTCATGTGTCACGCATGAGGCGATGCCTGTTCTTCTCATTACACGCGCGCGAGCAGCCTTCTCGTCTCCTGAGTTAAGAACTTTTCCCGCTATTTAAGCAGAGAACGGACTGCGTTCGGAAATAACAAAAATCAAAACTAGTTCGTTTCTAGATTCATAGCTCTTATCCTCCATCTGACACCTGTCATAGAGTTAGCTTTTTCTTTCCTTCCTGATCTTTTGTAGTTGCTGCTGGTGATCTGCAATGGAGGTTATTACGGAAGGCGTGAATAACATGAACATCGGCGGAGGGGGCGATGCCCAAAAGAAGAATCGGATTCAGGTCTCCAACACTAAAAAACCCCTCTTCTTCTACGTCAATCTCGCTAAGGTATACCCCTGTCTCTCCAAATCTGGGTTTTGTAGCCTCTTTTGTGGTTTGGGATAGAATACCTATTTTCTGCTGCTGCCATTGCTTTCCTAGGACCAGGATTTGGTCGTCACTCTTCTATTTATTTATTTATTCTTCCTTAGACGGTGTAGATTTATATGGATTTCTGCTAGTAATGCTGTATATGTGTGGATTTTTGTTATAACCTGGATTTTAAGATAGGCTAAACAGCCTTGAATGGACAGCTCAATGCTTTTTGTATCAATTTTATATCTTCTTGGTAGTCATATCAAACCTATAGGATGCAGCAACTTGTGCCACTTGTTGGATACTCTTAACTGCCAGACTGGCACACCCCACGGTCCGCACTGCCTTGCAGGGGCCGGTTGTGTCAGTTTCCTCTTCAGACAGGATACCATCTAAGTTAATCGTTGGCTAGTGGTCTTTCTTGACCAATGTGCTACCTTCTTCATGGTTGATCTTACCTTTTTAATTTTTACATGGCTTCGATTTCCTTCATGTTGGTTATAATGGTGTTTCAGTTGCTGGGGCTTTACTTGTATATGATTGTCCTTTGTGGGTTGATTTGGTTGGGAGTATTTATGATGTTGCTTGGTTTGTTTGGCTACTCTTTGGCAGAGGTATATGCAGCAGCATGATGAAGTAGAGCTCTCTGCACTTGGCATGGGTATCTTTTCTTGAATCTTCACTTTTCTGTGTTCTTGGATTCTTTGTGTGTTGTTGACTATGATTTAACATATCTTCCACTCAACATCATAGCATTATACTAGCACTATAGCAGTGCGGTCATAAAACATTACCTTCTACATGTAAATTGAAAAGTAAAAACAGTTGGTCCCATGGATCATTTTTATGTGCATTGTATAATTTGAAATATCTCATGCAGCAAAGAAAGATTGAAAATGATTGATCCATCATAAAATAAGAAGATGGATATCGATTGATTTAAAGAGAAATTTCTATTGTATAATTACATCTTGCATATGTTTGCCATATATTCAGGCTGCCATTTCTCGATTGAAATGGGGAGGGTTTATCATCGTTGCAAACTTGAATATGTTTGGTGTATATTCAGGCTACCATTTCTCAATGAAATGGGGTGTGTCTATCATCCTCAAAAGCTTGAATATGCTTGGCATATGTTCAGGCTACCATTCCTCAAGAAAATGGGGAATGTTTATATGCTAGTTTTAAAAACTTTTCATTTGGCATAACACTTGTAGTTTCTAACTTTTCATTGTGCTGAATTCAGTACAGGTAAAAAAAAAAAAAAAAATCCATTGCAGATATGTCTTGTCATCGATCTTTCATTTAGTCAGTTGCTAATGCTTTCATAGTTTCAATGTCTGTTGGATTTATTTGCTTTTTGTTCCTGGTAACATGCAGCGATTGCCACTGTTGTTACCATTGCTGAGATTCTGAAGAACAATGGGCTAGCTGTTGAGAAGAGTGAGATTATATTCTCTCATTTCTTTCAAAATCTAGCCAATGATTAACTCTGACTTGTCAGATATGATGTGCAGAGATCTCGACATCAACAGTTGATATGATAGATGAATATAGAGGACGATCAATACAAAAAGCAAAGGTAGTTGGTTCATGCATTTTTGTTTTTTTATGGAATGTGCATGGGTGTCATTGAGCCCATTGAAGTTCGACAAGTGGGATGACCGGTTATCTCATTAAGAGAGGTCAATTTATCTGATGTATCATAGTGGAATACAAAGGGACTGGGAAAATGAATAATGGCCAATGCGAGACCCCTGCAGAAAAAAATGGTAGTGGTCGTTATGGACCATTATTCCCACAACAACCTAGACTTCATTCGGAAGCTTATGAATAAGTTTATTATGGAAGATGGCAACTGTGCACAATGACTTCAATCTCCACTGGAACTTTGGGATCACTCATTGATGCAACAATTTACCATATTAGGATTGTATGTTACTCTGGCCAGTTATGTTGCATGGTATGCAAGCAGTCAGTGAATCTCACCAGCGCGTAATTTAACCACTTTATACCACCTAAAGTGGCGAGCCATAGTGTGTTTCATTGTCTAAAATTCACATTAATTGAATACTTTATTTCCTGGTCTGGGACACATTATTTTACATTGAGTGGGCAAAAACAGACCCATCATGGGCAGGTAGGGGTCGTGTCGGACCTCCCTCTGCACAGGGTTTTTTGGAGCTATGTTTTATCTAGTAGAAATTGAATGAGCTAGGATTAAGTTTCCTTGCTTGAGGGTTGGCCAACTATGGTCTGTCTCCTTGTTTTATTTTTTGTTTCAATTTCAAAATATATTCTGTAAGTTACAGAGAATCTTTTATATTCAGGACCTCATAAACAAAGCTTACTTCTATAATATATATTCTAAATATTTGTTTCCTATTGTCTATATTCTTGACAAAATGGCAGTATTTTTTTCATGTGAAATTGGGTTTTGATTATTTATTTTATGTTTTATTATATTTTTCAATGAATTGGTGAGCCAAGTGGGTGAGATTTTGATTTACCCATTGGATATAATGTGTATTTGGGTTTAACACCCTAATTTTGACCTGTACTCATCACCAAAACTGGAGTTTTTGGGTTGAACTCACTTATGCTGATTTTCTTATCATAAAAACCTGAGTTGATCAGCGTCTGAGTTGAGAGATGGAGAGAGATTGCCGTACATTTTGATTGTCCAGTGACTGCTCGCCATATTGATGTATCTGTTTAAATTGTGAGTATTTGTGCTATGTCCTTGAACTGCTTGTTCATTTGTGCTTTTTGTCAGATTGAGATATTGCTTGGGAAGACAGTGAACTTTGATGAGTTGATGGCGGCCACAGCAGAAGAAAGGGAAGTTGGGGATGGTGCGGAGCAGAGCTGATGAGAAGGGAAAAACTTCCTGCAGTTTTGGGGTACTTCGAAGTATTGCATTTTGATTGTTTTGGGGCCTTAACTGGAGATTGAGAAACGAGCTTTCTCATTGATTTCTGGACAATTGAAGAATACAAACCGCAATGCTTAGTGAGCTAGGGTTTTGGGTTGCAACCAAGTGTTTTTTGTTTAAGGATGGAGCAGCTGTGTAGAAATTACTATTTCTGAAAATTCATTTTTCTCAATTAGGTCATATTGTTACTGTGGCTTGCATGGTTCAAAAGATGGATGGCAGATTTGTTTTTCCTTTTTCCCCTTTTTCCCTTTTTCATTCATATAAACTACTTCACAATGGTAGGTTGAAATCGGCAGTCAATCCTGGCCGCCACACCCCTATCAAGGTGTGGACAGCAATTTGAATTATACCTAGGCCGAGACTGCAATGTCAAGGTCTTGATTAACTGTAACCATTGGTGAAGTATAGCGTTCCAAAATCTAGAATTTTACAGCAATTTGAATTATTCCTAGTTCAAGACATGGTTTTAAGTATCGTACGGCCGGAACTCATTGGTATCGACTCATACAAGGGCCTATCGGTTAGATTGAGAAAAAGTGTGTTGTATTAACCTTATATTCGTTGGTGTCTCCTTTTGCAACCAGGGATTGTTGTTTGGGGAAGAAATTTTCATTTTTCATACTCCAAGAAACACTTCGTCCCATTAGAATCCATTTTGACTCAATTGAAGTATTGTAGGCACACTAAAATAAGTACTTTTGGTCATTTAGGCTGACTTTTAAATATCATTCGAGTCCATGGGGAAAGAGAAATTAGAGATTTAAATTAAAAGGATACCTTGTTTATTTTAAGACTTGAATAGAGTGGAGGCAAGAGAAGCCATGATGTAGAGGGAAGAGAAGCCGCGATGTAGATAGGAGTTCAAAGTTTAAACTATTTACATGGCGTTCAATTCAAGGTTTACAGGGGTTGCAATTTTGTGAACATCTCAAGAAAAGTTTATTTTACATTTTCAATCTATTTCAAAATGCCTATATAATTAGATTTGATGACAACACATTTTTTTAAAAGAAAAAGTAAACAAAATACCAAGCATAAATTTCGTGAAAGCAAATTAAGTTTAGGGTATAATTAAATTTACGGAATACTTGATGCATAAAAAAAATATAGTTATTTAATATTTAATGTATAATCATAATAATAACATGTAAAACTTTAAAGCATGCATTACTTATTTACATGAAAATTTAACAAGAGACATTAGCATCCGGCACAAGCCAAATCAACAAAGTCACTTAGTCAGAATAAACAAACATACCATTATTTTAAGGGAATGGCTCAAAGGAAGACACTCTTTTTTTGTGTCCATCCATGATGATTAAATAAAATCTAATATTTTTGCCATATTTAACATTATCATTTTAATTAAAATATATGAAATCATTTTGATTAAAGGCCTATGCCAGCCACACCATTTAAAAAAATGTACAAAATACAAAAATCACTTATATCTATAATGCACCTATTAGAATGTCACAAAACCATTTAGAATAATGAACTAACATAAGATAAAAGCTTTTAAAAATATGGATGCTTGATTATATCCTCATGGGTCTTACAAGAAATGAAAAGATTTTAAATAATAGATATTAGCCTTCAAATGATGCTAATCTTAGGCCTAAGCGTTTTATTTAAATAATCTTTAGATTATTAAATAAACGAGTGGTCTTAAGCAAGATGAAATGATAAATATTTCATTTAACTATTTATAATAACAAAAAATTAAAAGATTCATTTGAAATGTCCAAGGAACCGTTCTTTCTAACCATTTCCCTTATTTATACACACAAGATACAAAACAATTACAGTCTCGCATATCTCAGTTTTTTTCTGAAATTTTTTTACATAAATTTTTAGCATGCCAAAAAATACGGTTCGATACAGGACAATACAGCTCTGATACCAATATAATACGCCCATGCCATACTGGTTTTTATTAGCGGTCGGCACAAGGTCTGATATCAATATTCAGAACCACGGACCAAGAGTGTAACAATGTCAATATTCAAAACCATGGGTCTTAAGAGTGCAAAGCCAACGTCTGGTCCTTTGCTAGCTTCATCTTTTATAAGCAAATCATCAATTCCCTGACAATTTGAGCTAAGAAAACAAACCAACTATGATAAACAGTAACCGTTTCGGCACCATAGCCTACCAACATCAACTTGATAACCAGGATTAGATATTAGATTAAAACTGTAGAAATTCTTATGCTTCACAGGATTCGATATTAGATCATATAACCATGCCCCGGATATTTGCGCTAGCTTGATTTCACATAGACATTAGTACATCGTATCTCTCAGGTATCAATACCTAAAACAGAAATGACTCAAGCTTGAAAAACCTTTCCCAACTTGAAGGTTTGAGAAAAGAAGCAATCCAGGCCTTTTGTATGAATATTCCTCAACAACCGAAAAAGGCTACAAAAACTTCGGTGTAACCACATCATGTCATTTTCTAATTGCCCTCTACTTACCCTTCTTTGAAGGCTTCTTAAGAGATTTCTTTTTAGGTTTCAGCTTGCTTGAGGTTGAAGAAGAAGACGACTGATTAGCCTTTCTTCTTTTCTTTTCACTCTGGACATTGAACACAGAAACAGCCTGTTTCCCAACCAAAACAAATTCATGGATTAACCAAGATATGCAATAAAACAAAATGACAAGAAAGGATAAACAGAAGTAATATCCTGCCTTATCAACATTAAGTATCTCATTGGAGTGTTTGGACATCAACTTGTTCAGGATCTTGTCGGTCTGCTGCTGCTCTTGTGCTCCCATCCCCTTTCCTTCCACGACAGGTAGGAACTAAACAAGGATTGAGAATAATAAATTGGATCAGCACAACTTGCGGTTTAGTAGAGATGAACATGGTCATTAGCAACATAGAGAAGAATTTTTCAGTTTATCAACCTTGCGGTACTTTCCAGAATGTTTTGCAGGCTTCTCTCCAGGCAGCTTCTTGTCAAATTTCCCACCACTTGCAGTTGAAGTTGCTGCCATTCCAGCAACATTAGCTAATTCATCTTTGCTAGCTTTCTTTGGTGCCAATTGGGTTCCAGTTATGGGCAATGCTGTTGCAGCAAGTTGTACATGGCTGCCAAAGACTCTTTGTCAGATCTTGGGAATTCACATTTAGAATTTTTTACAATCTATGCTTATTGTGAGGTAACACAAACATGCAAAATCCAAGAGAACTCAATGCAATAAGCATAATAAATGGTTTTCTTTTAGTTGTTAATGAAAGGTTAGTTCCAGAAACGATATAAAAAATTAGTTCCAAAAACAAGTTCATGTCCTGAAAGTCTGGTCCATGTTCAATGACACATTGAAGACATGGAATACATTACCCAGCTCTAAGCAGCGATTTCAACATGAAAGATGAACAAACCAACAAAAAGTTTGCCAGTTTTCCTTTCTTCTTCTCTGACCGAAAGTTGCAACTAGAGCTGATTTGGAATTTTTCTTTCCTTTTTTACTTTCATTGGATGATATTGACTACAGATCACTTGAATAATAACAAGAATACTGAAAGAGTTTGAGAAGGAACCATCCTGCCTTTAGCCCTGTGAGGTTGGTTCAAAAACATTCATCATCAATTGTTGAAATGCTATCCCAACTTAGTGATGGGGGACACAATGTGGTTGATACACCAAATGCTATCCCAACCAAGTAATAGGGAACAAAATGTGATTGATAGGCCACGGTCAACATACTTCAGGATTTATTTTATTTATTTTTGGGATTTTATACATCTAATTATTATTAGATTTAGTTATAATTTTATTTTCATTGGATTGAATTGTTATTTCTTTTCTTTAGAGTTTATGGGTAATTTCTGGGTTCATATTCAATTCGATTGAAAGTCATGCAAATTTTCCCTTCCCCTCTCTATCTTAATTCCCTTTTAATCTCCAATCCATCTCAACTTCTTTCCTAATTCTTCTGTCTTCTCCTTTCACCTCTTCTATCTTCTATTCCTTTCTTCTCTCTGTTATTCTCCTCTTCTGCCTTTTCCCCTTCTATACCTTTCATCCTCTATCTTCTATCCTTCTTCCTCTCTTAGACAGTCCACCTCTTACTTTCAAAGTCTTCCCTATTTCACTCTACATTACCTAGTAGTGTCAGCAAGATCAGAAACACCCATCATTGAGTTTCATTAACTAAACTCAAAAACAGATTAATGTCACACAAAACCTGTATAGATTTAAGGTTAAACTAGATATTACCCTAGGAGCATTTCTTTTTTTTCTTTACTTATGTATGAATGGCATATATTCGTAGTTGAATGCAACGGAGAACAAGAAGTAAAAGGTACCAACTCCAACCCTCTTAAAGATTGCAAAAAGACAACCTTGGCAAGGCATTGACTTTAGCAGCTTGTTTCAAATTCTGCAACCGGTTCTTTTCTTGCTTTTCCACTCGTTTCTTCTTTTCATTCTGTCTCTTGCTGAATGGATCCTCTCCTGGCTCTAAAACATCGGCAACACCATACAACATGAATAAAAGGAATGGGTAAAATACAACCGAAAACTTCAAACAAGAAATTAAAAAAATAAAAGCTTTATTTCCATACTAGGTGAAATCAGCCATTCACATGACCTGAAATGAAGTTCTTTCAGTAATAATTCTTTATTCTCCCCTCCTTTTAGTAAAAAGGAGAGGCCTTTTTATTTTATATCTTCATTTCTTTTAAAATTGTTCCAGAAAATAACCTTCTTTCATCGATTTGCAGAAAGTAGAATCATCACTTTGGAAGGAAAAATTGGAAAGGAAAAAGAATCCATTCTCAACAACATACCATCTGTCATTTTGGCCTCAATGATTGGTACATCCTTATCATCATTTACACGATCATAGCCATGACGACGCTTCCAAGTGCCGGTTTGTTCATCATATACAATCTTATCTTTCTTGCGCTTCTTTATTCCTGCAGATTTTTCAAGCATTTGTGATATGTGAGTCAGATATGAAGGTTTAGCACATAAGATTTCCTTTTTTTTTTTTTTAAGCAAATAAATTATCGTCATCAAATTTCTTATATTATACTCCATAGCAAAGTATATTCTAAGATCCCCAAACCTTTCTGCTTGGCAAATAATTCCCACTTTGTCGGGGGCTTAGGCCTCGGGAGCTGGAAATAAAAAAACATGAAGAGAGAGTTAAAACCAGCTACTATAATTCATACTAAAAGAAAACAAAAAGAAAACAAAAATGAGCAGTGAGTTAAAAAGCCAAAGTAAAAGCCTTATCATGATGATGGTGATGATATGAAACATAAAAGAGATAGAATTCAGCAGCATGCAAAGAAAAGACAGCCGCAGGCTTAAACAATAAGTCTTAATGGCACACATTGAGGGTGCAAATGAAGAACCCCATCTTCACAATCACCCACATCCATCAAAACCACACAAAACTGCTTATACCAAAATCAAAAGCAGCAACATCCAAACTATCATTTGAGGTATAACACGAAAAATATTCATCTGGGCAAGATTCTGAAACGAACATTCAGGAATTATTCTCGTCAATTTGCTCCAGGTTTCAAACAGCGAATCCAAGCTCATTACCAAAAATAAAAAATCATCTGTATCAACTCAACAAGGAAATAACGACATCGCAAAGTTATCAACAAACCACGACAGTGCAGACCAAAAGAACCAGCAACAATAGAAAAGGGACACATACGTGCTTCTCTCTCGGCATCCTCGTCGTGGGTTTAGGCAGCTGAACAATGGGGCCATCGGGATCGTCGGAAGAGGGCAAATTGAAAAGAGCATCAGCAATTGCTTGAACAAGCTCCCTCCCTTTTTCCAAGCATTCCTCCACAAGCTCCTCTCTAGACAGACCCAAAAAGGTTATGCCTCCATCTTGAAACAGGAAACTAAACAAAACCCAACTTGTAGAACCAAGGAAAAAGAACGAAGCACAGACAGAGAGGGGGGAAGAAACCTGTTTGAGGGTGCTGAAGAGAAATGGTGATTTGGGTCGAAGGCCATGATATTACCAAGGTCGACCGCATACTTGCCTGCCTCCATCTCCTCCTTTTCTCTGCAACGGAGTCGAGAAGCAGCTGTAACGGCGCTCTGCCAAAAAACAGTGAAAAACCCAAGCAGGGCGAAAGGGTAGTAAGGGTGTAAATACTAAATATAAATAAAAGGCCGATGGATGTGAACTGTGAAGTCGATCCTAATCCTATTTCTTAAATCTTTAATTTAATTATAACTTTAAATTTATTTTTAAAACTCTCATCAAGCCTTAACCCTAATTTGGGTTGCTTTTAATTTAATTAATAAATTTTGATAAAATATAGACTATCTTCATCAATTTTCTAAATATATAAGTAATGTATTTATAATAAAAATTAATTTAGTTATCACCTTTTTACTTCATTCATAAATTTACGATTGGGTTTTAATATTTTTAATATATTATTTTTTTTAGTTTGAATGACTAAGGCTTGAAAAAGATTAATGTAAATATCGAAATACATACATATATAAGCTAAATCCAATTCAATCCTACTTTAAAATCAGCTTGAATTTTAGCTTTTTCGCTGTAAATTTTAATACTGTGGCTTGTCTGTTTCAACCTCTGCGTCTATGCTTGAAAACAAGATAATTATGGAGTTTTGTCCTCTCAGGTCACGCGTAGAAGAACCTCAAATGCCCTCAATGATCTCAGTTTTAAAAGTGCCCAGTTGTTGAAAACCTAAAAATGTCCAATTGCTGGGAACCTCAAATACTCCCTCATTTCAAACATAATATTGCTTATCTATTAACTTGTAAAAAGTTAGTGTTTATGAGTCCCACAAAGATTATGCATGAAATCTATTTCATCCATAAGATCTAAAATCCACACAAGGAACAGTAAATAAAACTAAACTGATTGGTCTAAATCAAGTTAATAAATTTAAACATATGGTTTTTTAAACAATTAATATCATTATAGAATATTTCAGCTTTACATTTTTATACTATATCTTTCTTAATAAGACGGAATAAAATTATAAATGTAGATATTTATAAATAGTATGCAGTCAATAATTTATTGAATTTATAAAATATAATTTTTAATATTTTTATTTCTTTGTCTTTATAAGTATTTTACTCAGATGATACTTACATTCAAAAGATTCAAAATAATAATAAAATTAAGAAAATGGATTAAATTCTGTTTATGACCTTGATAGGAATATAAACACTGAGTTTATTGTTTGAATTGAAGGATATTTGAGGTTTTTAACAGACTTAAAATAGGCTTTTTAATGAAAAATAAAAATAATAATTGAAAATATAAATAATATAAAAAAGTATAATTTTTAATATCTAAGCAAAGTGTACTGCAAGAATGAGGCAAATCATTAAACCATTGGGCTATGGTTGTAGAGCACAGTGAATTTATTCATCTCCGTAGTGCAGTAGAGCATTCCTCCATCTATATTCATGAGGAAAAATAAGTGCAAGCCAAAATGGTGGGACGGTGACTAACTTTTAATTCCAATTTAAGGTCTTCACATGGAAATTCCAGATGTTGGTTTCTATGTCGTGTGCATGGGGAATATGTGGTCAGTTGTATATCGTGGCAACGTGGGCCATCTGATTTATTATTAGGAGATGCTTCTTTTATGCATGATAAAATTCGGGGTTCCTGATCCATGAATTTATATAGTGTAACCCACACCCACATTCACTCGAGGACATTTCCTGATGCACACAATCTTATGGGTGAGATCGAATCTCCATAATAACCAATCTGTATATTGTTTGAAGTCAGGAACTAGATAAAAGCTTACCCTTTCTATCATTGTGGGCTCCTAACGAACTATTGGCACGAAAATTTTGGAAATGATCCTGCCATGGAATCATTTCTCACTGCAGTAATAAGGAAAAACTGTCTGATAAAATAACAACTCAATGGTCTAGATCACCCACATATCGCAAGAAAAAATATCAGCCATGTCCAACCAACCACTTCCCGGTAACCAAAAGATTTGTCTAGACCAGGTTAAAAAATCATTGTTCTACCCAAATTATATAAAAATTTTAATATTATCATTTTGGTCCCAAATCGTTGATACTCCAAGCCATATGGACACCTACAACGATTCCAGCCACGTCTTTGTATCGGG
>JAYJMB010061922.1:0-26233 GCA_036873735.1 Pouteria campechiana | reverse complement strand
TTAATTAACATATATCCTCATCATCCTCATATTAATATAGATATTTCATCCATTTATATAATTTTTTTGATAATAAACTTCCTCAAAAATTAAATTTTACAGTATGTCGCATTGTAAAAATTTCTAAAACTTTACAATAGTGAACATTTATATTTTTTAAATTTCCAGGGCCTTACAGCTTCTCACGGGTAATTGAGAGAGTTGAGCTATCCCACTTTTCCTAAGCTTGTCATGGGTAATTGAGAGAGTTGAGCTATCCCCCTCTTCCTAAGCTTCTCATGGGTAATTGAGAGAGTTGAGCTATTCCACTCTTCCTAAGCTTCTCATGGGTAATTGAGAGAGCCGAGCTGTCCCACTCTTCCTAAGCTTCTCATGGGTAATTCAGAGATATGCGTTGTCCCACTCTTCCTAAGCTTCTCATGGGTAATTGAGAGAACCGAGCTAAATTCAGTTAACTTGGCTCACTCTTCTTAAGCTTCTTATGGGCAATGAGAGAAAGCTGAACTAAACCTAGGTCACCTATTTTCTTCTAATCTCTTTCAGGTCTAAACATAATAGAGATCACCCGGTCCTGAGTCCTTCTTAGATATACTAATTGGGCTACAAACCACCTACTATCTCTATAGTTTCTTATAGTCTAAACAATAGAAATCACCCGATCTTCATTCCACTAGGGATAAACCAACTGGATCAAAACACCCATTCTCTAAGTTGACGCAGTGTCTAGCAACCCTGTCTAGAGCCTTGTCATCCTATCCACCCATTGGCTTGAGGTAACCCACTAAATATCAATCCACGACAATATGCTCGGCGATCCCAAAGATTAGACACATTTATTTTGAGAGAGTGTATTTTATTTTTTTGGATCTCTAAGATGCATTGTGCTTTTTCTTTTAATCGAGGGTTTTCTCCCATTGTGGAGATGTAATTAGGACCACTTGTGGTTCGGGATGTGAACATATAATTTTCTGATGTACACAGCAAGTGTGATCAATTGAGGACTGGTGTGCTATCGTAGGCAACCAAGTTTAGAACCTTGCTCTAATATCAAATCTTCTATAGTAGTGTGAATAAGGGTCTATCCCACGAGGAGTTTCTAGCTTCATTTTAGGCAATGTGAATAAGAAAGGGGGGGTTTTGAATATAATGAAGAAAGTATTATAAAAGAAATCTATCAGAGAAGAAAACCTTGGTTCAAGATAACATCCACCATCAGAATCTCGTAACTAATCATTAGTGCAATCATTGGTGCAACCTTAAGATTTGTAGAGATTGATGAAGCTAAATAACACAAGCACATGGGGTTGCATTTAATTTAGTTAAATATTCTTTCTAAGATTTAATAACTACAACAATAGCAAATGATCAAACCCTAGTTACTTCGCAGATTAGAGGGATCAAACAATTACGAATTTGATATCTAATCTAGCAATAAATTGCAATAAATAGTAAACTAGTAGATCTTCTAGCAATTAAATATAACAATCATAATCATGAACAAAGAAGAATATTCAATACTCGAAGTATAAATTGAATAATTAAAATAAATTAGATCTCATAGTATATAGATTTTGAGGCTTCTATCTCCTTAAAGCAAGAATAAAAGTTTAGCCACACAGGGCCATGAATTCATAAAAAAAATAAAATAAAAAGAAAGAAGAGAGAAAATTCTCTTTCGAAAGTTGCTAAGAAGTACTCTCAAAACCCTAGCAAAAGAACTCCCCACAAACCCTAAGAAATTGCTATTTATACAGAGTCAAAATACGCAAAACAGAAATTTTTGTTAGTTTTAAAATTTGGGGAATGGAGTCGGGCACAGCTAGCGCCAAATTGGCACCACCTTGTTGCCCGGTGGTGGTAGTATGAAGTAGTGTTGGCGTGGATTGGCGCTGGCGGCATCGATCTGCTACCTCCGGTGCTCTACTCCTTGTTGCTTCTCCTCTGCACTTCATCTTGACTTTGGCATTCTTCCTATTTTTGCCCTTGATGTAGTCCTTATCTCTAAAAACTCCAAACATGAGAGTTGTAGAATATTTTTTTATGTTTTTAGAATATCTTCAATCATCTCAATCGAAGGTCGGATGAGAGAGTTATGCCCAAAATACGAAGTGATGCTAAAATTGTCCAAAATCCTTCAATTGACTTCTTTTTGCACTTAACCACTCCAATTATCTCCTAAATAAAAATATAAGAATAATGAGTGCATATAGGAGTCAAATAAGTATAAAAGATTAGTATTAAGGGAATAAAATATGATATTTTGGATTCTCATCAAGGACAATCAATGAAAATGAAAATTGTCTGATTCATTATGACAAATCCCGATGTTGTTCTATTTTTGTTTTCCTCTTTTTGTACTTGTTACAAAAATGGTGAACCCAATGCGAAACATCCCATCCTTCTTCTTTAAGTAAAAGTAATGCTAGTGCATCTTAGAGACCCTTTTTTTGTGGAATTGACTAAGTTCTTCTTTTACTTTTTTCAGATCTTCAGTCCTTTCCACATTCACTCACTTTCCTTTCTAAAACTCAACCTGAATGGCATCATCGCTCGCATTTGAATTCTTGCCAGGTGGTGGATTTGCCATCAACACTCCCTGGGACTTTGATAGGAGTGTCCCTCAATCCTTCATTATAGTGCCAATCGAACCAGCACCAGTCATCTATAAGAGGCAAGTGGCGCCAATTCTTCCCTCACCGAAGACTGCCCTAGCAACACCAGAAGTGGCTTCTACTGACTCAACTTCCTCCAACAATAAGGTTGAGAAGAAACATAAAAAGAATAGGAGGTAGAGGAGAAAAGTTGTTTCCCCTCATGCTTCTAGAATCGTTGGAGATGAACCCATCTTCGGTACCGCTTCAAACTCCTCTAAGGCTAGGAGTACATGGACCTTTTCTCCTATCTAGAAGGGAGAGAAGGTTGCAACTCTCAATCTCTTTAATGCAATCAAGGGGAGGCAAGTAGGAGCTCTTTTCAACCCAAAGCCCACTGGTACCTTTGGGAGGGATGCACTAAGCAAGGCTCCTAAAGGCTGTGCTCAGCCTATTAGGGGAACTGGAAGAAGGCTTATAAGAAGAAACAAATCCAAGAAGAGGTCATCCTACAGACTGATCATCCAAGAAAAGAAAGAAGGATGGGAGTTTCCATCTAAGAAGCATGCTATAATGGAAAGAAAGTTGTCACCTCCACAAGAAGAAGACTTGGGTGATAATATGTTTGCTATTTTGGCAAGTCTCTACTATTCTCAAAGAAAGGAGATCGACATAATAGGTATCCTTCAGATGCTAAGAAAGGCATCAAAGGTAGAGAAAAGACAAAGAAGGGCTGACCGTGGTAACCCAAAGAAAAGAGACCAGAAGAAGAGGAAAATGTAGCCCATTAGTGTTTGCACCACTTCAGCTGACAAGGACCCGTCATAGGCACCACCCAAACCACCTCGTCTAGGGATGGTTACAAGGTCGATGGCTAGGCTTATGATACCTCCCCCACTGTTCCATTCTTTGTCAGAAGACATTGGGGGAGATGATCAGATGTCCACATCTCCTCATCAATTGATGCATATTCATCAAACATTCCCGATAGTCTCGCCATACATGACTTTAGGCAATACAACTACTACATCCATAGAGGATTTAACTAAACTATTAGAGCAGCTAGAAGCTGAAAACCAGCGTTTGCAAGAATTATGTGTGCAACAAAATACTGGCCAAACTTCTAATTCTAGTCAACCTTCCAATGCTACACATCCTCTTAATGCTCCATTTGTGGGAACGGTCATGCCACTGTGACTGTTTGTCTTCTATCCATTAAGAGGAGACCCTATAGAGGCGGAATGCCCATCCCTTCTTTCCCTAGCTACCTTGCTTCATCAACCACTTAATATCAATCTTCGTGCACAACCATTTGGTGTGAAAGTTCAACCACAATAATTCAGCACAAATGTGCAGGCACCACCATTTCAGATGAAGGTGGATTTAGTGGCTTATTGCAACGAGATGATAAATGATTGGATAGCTTAAAGGCAAATAAACTTGCTTTCTCAAATGCCCAACATATATCATCGGCCTTATCATCTAGAAATTGAGAATGAGCCATTCTCACTAGACTCCAAGATGGCAAATTTTTATACATTTGATGGAACAGATGATCCTTAGCACCATCTTACCCTCTTCAATCTTAAGATAGGAGATAGGAAACTACATCATCTATCACAACCTCTATTTAAGATTGTTCAATTCCTCCCTCAAAGGGCCTGCATTCCAATGGTACTTAATGTTACCTGCGGGATCAGTCAAAACTTAGAATGACATACAAAACCTATTCCTGACAAGATTCTTTTTGACCAAGAAAAATATCACATTGGTGAATTCACCCTCTTGAAGCAGAGGGATGATGAACCAGTTGAGGAATTCATCTCTCGTTGGCAGAAGGAAGCCAGCAAATGTGACGCAACCTTAATAGAGGAGCAAAGAGTCTACCTATGCCGCAATGGCATTAAGGTCGACCTCGCGATTCTTATGAATGAGCAGATCATCACCTTTCGGGTGCTGGCCAATGAAGTAAGTTGAAAGGAACGCCTCCTCTTCCTATTTGGAAAAAGTAAAATCTGGGATGATAAGCAGAAAGAAAGCATCTTTCGGCCTAAGAAGAAAGAACCAGAAAAAGGCAAATCAAACATTTCTGTCAATGCCACTAAGACCAAAACTGGTGATAATGACAGATATCCAAAGAAAAGGGAGATCCTAGAGCCAAAATACCAATATTCTGATGAGTAGGTTGTACCAATTCTATTAGGGCTTATTCAATCAGGCAATATAAAGCTACAGGAACCCATGTTCCTAGTAGAAGTAGATAAGGTGAGTCATCCTCTATATTATCATTACCATCGAGGTATCAATCACCTGACAGTTAAATGCAAGACAGTAAGGAGAATTATTAACCACTGCGTGAAGAGTAGAATTCTTACACCAAAAAAGGATGCACAAGCAACATCCAATAACATATCAGTAAAAGAAATTCCTGATGTATCAATGTTGGAACAAGAGTTTGATCGTTAGTTCCCTAAAACCTCTAGCCAAGAGGTGCAAAAGGAAATCATGGCTGATGACGAAGGTTGGAATCTTGTTTGACCGAAAGACATCTCATAGGTTCCATTAATTAGGTGCAAGGGACGGAATCATCAGATTAAACATGCAAAGCATAAAGAAAGAGAAGAGCATCTAAAGGATTTATTCCCATATCCTGAAAGAATACATTGTTGGCCATCATGGTTCTAACCATACATCGTTGAAGATTACCTCTAGCCCGAGAGGCTTAAATCTTTCTATAAGAAAATGGTGGGGAAAAAGAAGAGAAGAGTCTGCCTTGATTAAGAGTGCCAGAAACTTTATGCCTAGAGGCCATCACCGTCCGCCTTCGTCAGCTACAGATGAAGTATGGGCTGCATTTTGGGATAACTTATCAAACTTGGGAACTGGGAATAACCCTACCTCTGATGAAGATAATCTATTTGAATATCTGATAGTGACATCTTATTATCACATTGGTGAAGGAGAGGCCTCCACCAGCCAACCAAACAAGAAGCGGGAATGCTCTCGTAGAAGGCGCGATTGCTAGAGAGAGCACCGATGCCAAGGGTTCAACATATTCAATGTCGGTGATTCACCAGTCACACACTTCTTCTGCTATGCTTATGTGTGTTGTGGAGAAAATCCAGATCTTGCAAAAATGCATCAGAATTTCAAAGACTCACTTTCTTCGGAAGTGAAGTATTGGTTTCAAACTCCGGCAGTGTAGGGTATTAGAGAGTGAGTTCCCTTACAAGATATGTTCCTACTACGCTTCCTTTCCAAAAGAAAGGAAGGAATTAGGGAATCTCTTATCAACTGGGGCCAGCATTATGGCGAGAACATGGCCAATTATATTCACAAATGGAGGGACACTGCTTGGAGCGACCTACAATCACTTGATTGCCTAGAGGTGGAAGAAATCCATCTTTGCCTGGCAAAAGGGGCCTATTTTCACTGTCGAATGCCATTTAATTTCATAGAGGCATTCGATCAAGCTAAAAAGAAGAAGATGAGGGTGATGGATGACCCACCAAAAGAACAAGTATTCATAGAATCGCATATTCTTGAATACCTGCACTACATGAAGGCCCCCTATTTTAATGATAGTTTCAGAAATTAAGCAAATCCGTTACTTAGGATGGTCCATGATGAAATTATTCAAAGAACACTACAAGGCTGCGATTAGACATTTATTCCAGTATTAAGCCTTGGTGTGAATGATGTCCCAGAATAAGGCATATGCGATTAAGAGTTTCCAATTTTCATTGGTTGGTAATAGTCATGCCCTAAAGTGGATTGCAACATTGCCAGCCAAATCATTCAGATCTTGAAAGGTGTTAACTAAAGCATTTATACACAAATATCATGATTACACTTCTCAGTTCTTTAATGCACAAGTGCGAGGAATTCATCCTCTTGAAGGGAAGCATCTTTATAATTTTGCATTGAGATGGTGCAATGTTCGCCTTTACTGCCCCGTGTTGTGAGAAGAAGGGCGCATAATATGGGAATGTGTTGTCGCATTGGGAAAGGCTTTTCCATTGCCCAAAGAGGTACCTACTTCATTTCTTAGACTGCTCAAGCTGTTGATCCAAGAGTCATTAGAACCTATAGATGTATCTTACAACATGACCAACATTATACTAAATGAAGAGAATGCTCCACAAGAAACATCTGAATCACCTAAAGCAATGGCCGTGTTACGATTTAGGAAGAATTTAACTCAGGATAAAGAAAAGGCGCCAATGCAAGAAGAGCCAATACCTGGAGTTCCTTCTCCCCCTGTTGAGGAAAGAGAAGCTCCATAGCTCATGAATAAACTAGAATATGATGTTGTCACTCACTTGCATAAAATCTCGGCAAGACTGAGCATATATGATGCACTCTAGCTCTCTAAAGAGTCTCAACAAGTACTCATTAATGCATTGGTAGACAAGTCTTTCAAAGACTTGTACCTGGTAGAGGCTGCTAATACAATTGAATACAACCAGACCATACCTTCGTAGATGATGACTTATTACTTGGAAGTACAAATCATTCCATTATTTATAAGTGGTGATCTAGCGAGAGGAAGGATTAATTGAATTATGTTGGATCTAGGATCTGCAGTGAATATTCTTCCACTCAAAGTATTAAAGTGCATTGGGATGTGCCCATCCATTCTCAAAAGCAGCACTTTGGTGATTCAAGGCTTTAACCAAGAGAGTCAGAGGACTATGGGAACTATTACCTTGAGTCTTGATATTCAAGGATTCCTCACAAAAGTCAATTATCATGTCATTAATGCGCCAACATCCTACAACCTGTTGCTTGGAAGGCCATGGTTGCACTGATAACAAGTTGTGGCATCCACAGTGCACCAATGCTTTAAGTTTTACTAGGACGGCATAATGAAGTGCATATCAGCTGATGTACGACCATTTATGATTTTAGAGGCGTTCTTCTCAGAAGCCTAATATTATGAGCTACCACCGAATGAATTAGAGCAGCCAAAAGAATTGGCTAAACCGATTATGGATAGAAGGCAAGAACTATTTGTTGCCAAAAGACAAGGGTCCGCATCACAAGAACCCTCATCATGGGCTTTATTTCCATAGGCAGCTCCATTCTCATTGCTTCCGCCATCAATGTCTTTACGCTTTGAAATTGTGGCAAGTGTCTTACAAGAAGACAAGTTGAAACTCATGATAGAGTTGGAAGTGCTCCAAGTAGACAATGATGATGAAGATAAATCGCTGGTTCAACATCCGCAACTGTCGCAGCACCTGGTCATTCCTGCCCTAGCACCAACTTTGTCAATTCAGAATGTGTCCAACTGGAGGCCAGTTGCAACTTCCTCAACTCCACAATCTTTTACCTTCCATGCTAGGACATCAACACCAAGACCACTTGGAAGAGGACATGGGAGAGGCTAGCTGGACTTTATGAGAATCAAGTTGCAAACTCTTTGCAATTTTATATGCCGCCACAACTAGCACCAGTCAAAAACACCCGGTTCCAAATCAATACTCCAGGTTCAAGGAGAACAACGCCTGCTCCTCCAACATTGTTGCCTTTAGTACCAACTACTCTCAAGTAGTCTCGAAACCAACATAATCTTTGCGTTTAGATATCAACACTGAGAGCACCAGTCAAGCAAAGCAAGAGACATCCTCCAATCTCAGCACAAAAGTAGTAAATGGAAAATCAGAGGAGGAAAATTATAATCCATATTAGTCGAGTACAATTGGCCATTGACTCAACTAGCCGAGTCAGAAACCATTCAAGGCAAAGATCCTAAACTGTAGTCCCAAGTAGAAAAAGGAAGATTATCTTCAAGGAGATGGGCTTGCCCTATGGACAATGTCGTACTTTTGATCTTCTACCCAAGAAATTCTTGTCTGCCAAAAATTTCCAAAAATTCAGTAAAGGATGTAGAAGGATGATTGATCTCCTTGGCATTTATCCTAATGAACCATATATGTCGGTAATCAGTCTGCTCATCTCGGTTCCAATCAAAGGAAAATTAAAGGGTCCTCGATATCCAGGAGATTAGATAGTTCTTAGTGCAGACAATGATATTGACATGGACAATGATGAGGAGTATACCTCTGATAGCTCCTATATGAGTATTAGGTCGACTATCAGTCCCACTATGTAGAACTGTCAGTCAGCCCCTACTAAGGCCAACATGTTAAAAACATCGTCTGCCCTATCAATAATTGCACATTGCTACATGGTTTTCACTTCTCACCATGCATTAACAGAAGAGGAAGAATATGAGTATGATGACAAAGAATCATAAACAAATTTGGAGGGACCTAATGATACAAATGATAAAGAAGTCATTGATGACCTATCAATTCCCAAATTAGAGTTGGGAACCGCAAGTGAGACTCATGAGTCAGATTATGAGCTAAACCCTAGCCATTTAGATGAAGAAGACAATGACTTCAATTCTTCTGTACAAGAAATAACCTATGGTGCAACTTCGCCAAGGTTGAAAGATGGTAGAAAACCAACAATCGATGAACTTGAAGAGTTTAACTTAGGTATAGATGAAGATAAGCACCTTAGCTTCATCGCCAAATCCTTACCAGAACATGAAAAAAATTGCTAATAGATCTCCTCAGGGAATTCAAAGATGTCTTTGTATGGACATACTTTGAAATGCTTGGGTTAGATCTGGATATTGCCATGCATTCTTTATATATCTCTCAAAGCAAGTGACCAGTAAAGCAAGCACCAAGGAAGTTCAGACTTGACTTGGAGTAACAAATCATTAATGAGATCAACAAGTTGCTGGAAGCGAACTTCATTCAAGAAATCAAGTTCTCGAGATGGCTCTCCAATATTGTCCCAATAAAGAAAAAGAATAGGCAAATTCGAGTTTGTATCGATTTTCGTAATCTCAATGAAGCTTGTCCGAAAGATGAGTTTCCATTACCACATACAGAACTCCTTATCGATAGCGCATCTCTCTATGACACATTCTCATTCATGGATGGTTACTCCGGCTACAACCAAATCAAGATGGCGCTAGCAGATGAGGCATCTACTGTGTTTCACACTCCAATGACGTCTTTTGCTATAAAGTTATGCCATTTGGATTAAAGAATGCAGGAGCTACTTATCAAAGAGCTATGCAAGTTATTTTTCATGGCATGCTTTACAAACATATTGAATGCTATGTCGATGATTTGGTGGTAAGATCTGACAGTCATGAACAACATTGTCAGAATCTATGCACCATCTTTATATGACTAAGGAAAAATAAGGTACATATGAACCTACTCAAATGTGCATTTGGAGTGGGGTCAGGCAACTTCTTGGGATTCATTGTTCATCATCGAGGAATCGAGGTGGACCCACAAAAATTAGAGGAGATCATAAACATGCCTCCCCCAAGGAATTTAGATGATCTAAGACGCAAGGCAAGCTATCATATATCAGAAGATTTGTTGCCAATTAAGCAAGAAGATGCCAGCAATTTCAATGTCTACTAAAGAAAGATGTAGCCTTTTTTTGGGATGAAGCTTGCCAAAAAGCCTTTGACACCATCAAGGAATTGCTCCGGAACCCACCGATCTTGGCTGCACTAACCAAGGGTAAACTATTTATTTTATACATTTCTACAAGCGAGCAATTGTTGGGGGCATCGCTTGCACAAGAAAATCAAGATGGTAAGGAACAAGCATTGTACTACCATAGCCGTCGATTGATTGATGTAGAATGCAATTATTCTCTAATCGAAAAGACATGCCTTGCCTTGGTGTTTGCAGCCCAAAAGTTAAGGCATTATTTCCTCGCTCGTGAGATTCGGTTAATTTCTAGAGGGGATCTGCTTAAGTTCTTGATCACTCGTCTCATGCTATCGAGACGATTGGCAAAGTGGTCATTACTATTATCAGAATTTGACATCACCTTTATCCCATGAAAAGTAGTGAAAGGACAAGTCCTGGCTAACTTCTTGGCAGCGCATCCAGTCGATAAAGAAGTCATTATGCAAGAAGACTTGCCAAATGAGGAAGTGTTTGTCGCCCAAGTCAACACTCCCTGACAAATGTACTTTGATGGTACTGCCAAATTTGTTGGTGTTGGCATTGGAATTGTCTTCATCTCACCTTAGAAAGACATTCTTGCTTATTCTTTCTACTTGGGAAAGAATTACGCCAATAATAAAGCAGAGTATGAGGCACTAGCCTTGGGACTCCAAATTGCCCTTAATTTTGGGATTACAAAACTAGACTTTGGTGATTCAGAATTGGTAGTCCAATAATTAACCACCGAATATGAAGTTCGTCAGCCCAGTTTATACGAATATTATGATATCACACAAGGGTTATTGGATCAACTTTTTCAAGTCAGCATTGGGCATATTCCAAGGACCAAGGATACCATTGTTGATGCTTTGGCAAACTTGGCAACCGCTCTAGCCGTTGTTGGAGGCCAAGAAGTCATTATCAAAGTTGAGCAATGAAGCCACATTTCCGACTCATATGATGAGGAGACTAATAAGTAAGTGGAATGTGTAGCCTGCATGGAACTAATAGTGGATGATTGGTGAATCCTACACATCGACTACCTGCAATATGGAATCCTCCCCAAAGACTCGGAGGAAAGATTAGCCCTAAGAAAGAGAGCTACTCGATATGTGTATTACAATAATACAATGTATCGCCAGGCTTATGATGGACTCTGGCTCTGTTGTCTTAATGGGGAAGAGATTCAATATGCACTCATGCAAGCGCATTCCAGTGAATGTGGCGGGCACCCATCTGGTCAAAGGTTATACAAACAGGTCAAATGCCTAGGATACTACCGGCCTACTATGGTCTTAAACTTACTTCAATTCGCCAAATCATGTCTCTAATGTCAGCTTCATGGGGATATTCGACACATACTACCATGAGAGTTGGTCCTGTAATCATCTCTTGGCCGTTTGCATGGTGGGGATATGACATTATTAGCCTAATTAACCCTCCATCTTCCAAGGACATGCCTATATTCTAGAGCAACCAATTACTTCTCCAAATGGGTGAAAGCTGACTCATATAAGAGAGTCAGAGCCAAAGAAGTAATCGAGTTCATCAAGTTCAAGATCATGTATCAATATGGTAACCCTTACCAAATTACATCGAACAATAGCAATCCATTCAGGAATGAAGAAATGGAGAAGTTTTGTCGCAAGCAAGGTATCAAACATGTATTCTCTACACCATATCATCCATAAAGAAATGGTCAAGCAGAAGTGTTCAATCAGGCTATTCTAAGGATTATGAGAAGAATAACAGATAAGAACAAGCGGCAATGGCATCTCAAATTGTTAGAGATGCTTTGGGCTTATCACACCACTCATCGGACAACAACCAATGCAACTCCATACTCTCTAGTGTTTGGGGCAGAGGCGATCTTATCCTTGGAAGTACAATTGTCATCACTAAAATTTGCAACATGGTCAGGGTTGACAATAGATCAATAAACCAAGTTATGATTCGAGGAGCTTGATGCTTTGGATGAAAAGCGATTATAAGCCAAACAAAGGATCGAGTTATACCAAGCCTACATGGCCGAGGCATATAACCAATCGGTCAAACACCAAGCTTACCTCCTGGGTAATCTAGTTCTCAAACTAAGGACCGAACCAATGGCGAGTGGCAAGTTAATTAGCAAGTTTGATCCCAAATGGTAAGGGCCTTACCTCATCCAAGAGGCCTACGCCAATGGCTCATACAAGATTGCAAACAATAATGGCATAGGAGAACTACCTATTAATGGGCATTTTCTAAAGCATTACTATGCATGAGCCGAGAGGGAGCAAACACTGGGAGAATTTGCTCCCCCCCCCCTTTCAAAGGACCTGTTCTATATGCAAAGATTCAATTATCACTATATATGAAATGTACAAAAAGGAAAACACATCTTTTCATTTAACACAGGTTTAATAATTACAAATCTTCCCCGTCTAGTTGAATATTGTCTAGATCTATTCCAAGAAATTTCTTAGAAATCTTCTTCTTATAGGAATTAAAGGCCTGCTTAAAATATCCAGCTACTTGTTAGAGCAGTATTTCTTGGCAATCAGGTTTTGTAGCCAACTGCTCCAGGCATAGTTGACAAACCTGAGAGAGCTCACCAGTCTACTCTGCCTTCAGCAAATTGGCCTCCCTCTAGAAAGCTGCCTCCTTGCCCTCCAAATCACTGATTTGATGCTGCAACACCTCCTCCTTACCAGCAACTTCCACCTCCAACTGAGCTAGCTACTCTACCTTAGAATCTGCGGCAGCAATAGCAATGTTACGGTCAGCCTCTGCCTCAACGAGAGCTTCCTCTGCCTCAGCGAGAATTTCTTCCACCTCTTTCTGAGACACCTCCATAGAATCTCACTCCATGACCAAAATCATCCTCCTTGGCCTTGAGGGTCAAAGCAGTCCCTTCCAGCTCTTGGAAGCAATTTTGCTCCTCTTCCAACTCTGCTTTCAGAGCAATGAGTTTAGCAGACATATGGTCTTGCCCATTTTGAACCATCGAAGAGGAAAGCCTTCTCCACCACCAATCTAGCTCCTCCTCTGCCTCCTCCAGATACTCCAACTCAATACACAACTGATCCCGGACATTGGCAAGCTATTGCACATAGTACCTCATTCGATCGATGAAATTCTACCTCGTGACTAAATTTTTGTGACTAAATTTTGTACAATTTCTAAGATAGATTCCACCACCAAGTCATCCCAAGGCATCTCAAAGGCCTGGGAGCAGTCCACAAGATAAGAGAGCTTGGTCACAAAGACCATCGCCTTATTTGGATGCTCCAAGAGGGAAGTAATTAGGGTCACTTCCCTATGAACAGAACTAGAAGGAGCAGAAGGTCGAGACGAGCCCAGAATGACTAGGGCAACAACTCCACTCGAAGGCACAAAACCAAGGGTAAACATTGGCTCACTTGAACTTGAAGCTTCACCATGAAAGTGTTGGGCTGAAGGAGCCAGGCTAAGGCTAAAGTATGTATGCTTCAAAGCACTAGACAGCTGGTTAGAAGAAAACAAACCTACAACAAGGCTGAAAGAAAAAAGTTAGCACTTTCAAAGAAAGATGTTAGCACCTTCTTATCAAAGTAGGCGAGAGAGATACTCACCTGTAAAAGCAATAAAAGGACGAGAGGCAGCAACAGAAGAGGATGCCTTAACAACTACTGAAGTTTATTGCATCCTTGTAACCGTCGGCCTCTCCTGGACCTCTTCCATCTCCTCAACAGCAACTTCTGTGGACCCCCTAGCTATAGTCAACTCCAAAACCACTACCGAGGTTGCACCGACTACAGGCTTGGAACCAGAAGAGACAGAACCAATTGGAAAAGGAATTACAAGGTAAGTCTGTATAGATGAGGGATAGGAAGAAATTGGTGTAGAAGAAGAGGGATACATTACCCCTCTAGAGTGACCACCAACATTCCCTAGAGAAAGGACCTACTCCCCAATGGTGACCCCGGGAATGGAGGATGTAGGAGATTCCACCACGGGGGGGGGGGTGGTGTCGGCTGACTAGGTCTGAAGGAAGAAGTCGAGGATGACTGAGAGGTACTTCTATAGGAGGAGACATCAATTGGACTGGTTTGTAGAGATCGAGCCTCCTCAACCATTTTTGGTTGAGATTCTAGGACAACAGACCCCTCCCCAGATAACCTAGTACAAGAAGAAGAAGTGGCATTGATGAAAACTTTCCTCCTTTGCCTCTGGGCAACCGTCTTCACTCTAGGCTGTATGAGTGAAAATGATTGACCAGTTGCAGGGGCACCCATAAGGGCGAAAACCTTCGCCTGGCGAGAGCTGATACGAACATGAGGAAAAAGATCACGCTCTTCCTCTATCACAGAGATTAAGTTCAGGAACAAAGATTCCAAAGAGGGAAGAGGATTAGGAATAGCAACCTCTTGACCCAGAATACTGCACGAAAAATCCCCTTGGTGACGGTGATCAGCGGAAGACATAGCATCCACCTGCAACCCACGTGCGGACTTCAACCTATATCTTAGGACATACAAGCTGTGATGTTCTAAGTGGGTAAGAAAAGATGGTAAGCACTCCAGATTGGTTGTCTAGATTATTGGAAAAGCCATTTTCCCCATTATTTTTACCCAAGCCCAGTGGCTTTTTCACTCATCGTCTAGGTTAGTCACCCACAAAAATAGTTTTTGCCAATGGGCATGGGGGGTAAGATAGAAATAATAAGGCGAGTGAGAAGACTTACTCAAGAAAAAAATATTTGAAAACATGGAAAGAGTAAAAATGGGAATTTTTTAAAGATTATGAACCCAGCGATAGAGATACAAGATACAACGCCAACTATTGGGGACTAATTGTCCTAGAGAAATATCATACTTAGAAAAAAGAAGAGAAATGAAGTTGGTCTAGTCGAGATGGAAACCCGCTCGAAGAGACCCTAAAGAAATGGGGACCAAATTTTTGCGAGGATGTCATGACAGGGCAGTGGGTTCTAGAAACACCCAACTCATACCCTTAGGCAAAGGGTAAAGTTGGAAGGCATCCACAACATTGTCCGATAGACACGGATAAGACCTCTCGACAGTCATGAGGAAGATAGATAAATTTTAACCGTTCAGAGGAAGAAAAAGATAGTGATAACTCAAAAACAGAAGGGATGAAGAAGAAACCAAGAGCAGGAGATGATCTGTATCCGAGATTGGCATTTTAAAGATGTCTCTCAAAGAAACCATCTAGGGTTTCATGCGAAAATTAGAGAAATAATAGCCTGGGGCTTTGTGAAAACCAAAAACTAGTCATTTTCATGTCCTATTGCATTTAAACCTCGTACACATGGACAAATAGAAGCATCAAGAGATCACATCAGTGTAAATAAAGCCGTCGTAGAATGATTGGCATCGAAATTCAAAATATATGTATAATGAAAAGCCCACGCAAAGATGCCTAAAACATGGAATTCCATATCCGCTGAAAGTAAATGATTGGGCAGAACCGCTTAAGCAAGCACTACAGGATATAAGAATAAGCGGGACTGGTATCTTAAATTGCTAGAGGCGCTTTGGGCTTATTGCACCACTCACTACATGGAAACTACTGCAGCTCCCTATTCTTTGTTGTTCAGGGCAGAGGTGGTCTTGTCTTTTGAGAGACTTATGCCAATGGTTCATATCAAATCATAAATAGTAATGGTATAGGAGAATTACTCATCAATGGACGTTTCCTAAAGTGTTACAATGCATAAGCTAGAAGGGAGCAAATGCTGGGCGCATTTGCTCCCCCTTTCTAATCCTTGCAAATGTTTCTCAAGTGATTTGATTTATATGCAAAATTTAAATCATTACTATGCATAAAGGTTGCAAAAAGAAACATGTCTAGAAGCAAGCATAAAAAGTATTGAAACAACATATTCATTGGTCTGATCACCAGTCATGCTATAAGGACTGCTAGGCCTGGTATCTTGCTCCGAAACTTTTGTTGATGGTCTTCCTGAGACAGCAATCGTTCCGGGGGTAGCATTTGGCAGGTCCAGCATCACAAATCTCCAAGGGAGCCAGTCAAGAGACCTATCGCCTTAGCAGATGATACTATAGCAATAGGAAATGGAAGTACTTATAATAACATTGAAAGGTTATCACTAATAATTGGTGGATAAGCTTGCTTAGTTGAAGGCACAACTTGTGGGAGTTGAGGGCCAACTCCAAGTGCAACTTGATTCCTTGTGGCCTCATCGGTATCAAAAGGGGTAGGAGTAGTAGCAATCTCCTCCTATCCAATATTAGTCCCTATGTAGCCTAACTTAGATTGGTAGCTTGCTGAGAAGGTTGCTCCTAGATCCGAACTCGTCGACCAACTATATAATAATGATTAAAATCAGCCTCATAACGCTTTGTTGTGTCTTAACTAATTGCAAGAGCAACAGAAAAATCTACAAGATGAATTAAAGCAATACATGTATTTGTAAGCTAAAAAGAAGAAGGGAAGGACAAGAGAAGAGCTTAAAATAGTTACTCTCACTATTCTCAATGGATTGATAATCCGATGCTACATAAGAAGAGACACTGAGAATCTGACGATCAGCCTCAGGCTCCTCTGGGTAGATATTGTAACACTCACCATACCCATTCCACCTAATATCATTCACATCCGCTCTCTCAATATCTCGACAAGTAGGCCCCAAGTCCATCCATAGAACCCTAGTTGGCAGAGTTGCATCCCTGTGACGATCACAATGACTCCAAAAGTGGGCATAATCATTCCTCGTGGAACACTCTCTGGTAGAATCCCATGGCAGATAAGTCTTCATCTGATGGTTTGGAGAGGTCTGATCACATATCTTTCTATCGCTTATCCCATACCACCATGCATAATTACATGTGATGTGGACTTGCCTTCTACTGCTAGGCAAAAAGATTGTGTAGTTTCGGAAGTCACTGGTAAATCGGATCCAATGAGCATACCATCTATGAATTCCAATACCTGCTTCTCGTTCTTCTCGAGAGATTTCAACAATACCCCTTGGGACTTCTTGGTCAAAACCAATCTGACATGTAAATCTCTGTGGGAAGTAGGGTTCTATTTTGAAGCGACCCCCTTCTCGTGACAGCAGCAAGCAACCTTGAAATGCCACAGTATAGTCCAAAAGCTTACCAGTAATGCCTTTCTGAGGAGGTAAATCATAACCCTCTTCATTAAAGACAGGAGCCAACCAATACATCTCATCAAAAAATCGATGCAGATGAAGCAGCCTATAGATCATTGTTTGGAAGCTAAGTTTCATCATTAATTTCTTTGCAAATTGTATCATCACCACGCCTTCCTTTGGGAACAACTGGTCCCTTCATGCCATAAGTCTACGGAAAATAAAGACCCAACCAACTTGCAAAGAAATGCATTGGACAGTGAGTTGTTACCCTACTATGGCCGGTCGAGCTAAGCACCATGTCACCAAAACTCCTATAAATGTCTAAAAGCACTCAAGGGGCTAAGGATAACCTTGTACCAAAAGCGAGTTGACAAGTCGGTGCCAACGTCATCCATCTCACCAACAGGAATGAGAAGAAGATGAGCATATTATCATAGAAAGCCACTGGGTCAGAAATAAGATCAATTCTTTAACTGGAGCAATGCTATGAAGAAGCTCAAGAGCCATCCATAACCTCCATTCATTTTCTGTCTTTCTTTTTCTCTCTGTCTTGTAATCACGATAGCCACTAATCCTTGCACTTGGATTTAAAATCCACCCAAATAGTTGAGCCCATTCTAATGGGAGGAATCCATTTTCTTGTTGTCATCTCAACTGTCCGAGGATTTGGATAATGTCTTGAGCATAAGAAATCGACTCGAGCTCTTCATTGGATGGATATTCGTCAAAAGCTTCTCCCACAACAGGTAGCCCACTCATGGCACTCAAGTCCCATAGTGGTATGCTCACTTTGCCACATGAGAAGTGGAAAGAATTCATAGCTGGTGACAAAAATTGTAAAAAAACTTCAAAAGTCACACTGTGTTTTTAGAAGCCTCCACAAGTAGCAAGTATGGCATCATAAACTCCTGATGCTTTTAGAACACCCACGTGCCTTGCAGTAATATGCTTTGCCCAATATTCAAAGTCTTCATTGGAAACAATGCAATTCTAGAATTGTTTGACATTCCCCTCTCATTGCAATTTATAAGATTTGGATGTTTGAGCATGCTGTCTTGGAGTCTCAATAGTATGGTAATGAGGCTTAAAGTTGTTCGCAAATGGTGCTAAGAAGATCCCATCAAATTCCTCCACCTGGTTAACAAAAGAAAAGGCCATGTTCGAGAGGTGTCCAGCCTTTACACCTCTCTTTTGAATGGTTATCATCTCAGCCCTGTTGATGAAAGAAGAACCTTCGTGTGGAAGTGTCTGCATCGATTTGTGGCATACACTTACATAAGGAGTCAATTCCTCTTCAACTATGAAATGCGACTTTAAAATTTTTGCATGCTTCCAAATAAAGAAACCCTTTTTACCTAGATTTCTTGTAATCCTTACAGAAGAAAAAAATATCGTATCACCCAATTGGATAGGGGATTGCTTTGTTCTTGCCTCTAACTCATCAATCTCATCACTAGTGGTAGCCTACCATTTCCTCTTTGATTGAGAGCTAACTAACATGTGTGCAAAATGGCCTATAGCAAAGCACCATTTTTGTGTCTTCCCTTTTGATTAGTGAGATACCAAGATTTCTCCCTTTTCAAATCTCATTTTAGTTGAGGACACATCTGGCAAGGGAGCGTGCAAGTCCTCTAAAATCCTGACTACAAAAGCATCAACATCCCTTACTCCTGCTACAAGATTAAATGATTTGCCAACATTAGCCACTTGATCTGGTCCAGTGGGGCCACTAAGCCGATGCAAATGTTCCATCTTTGGAACTATATTACCATCCTTAAGTGGCATTTGGCCAACAATGCTTGTCGCATCATAACCTGCTTCAACATTAACAGCATTGAGTACGTAAATCAAGTTGAAGCTTTTAGACACAATCTGAAAAGTAAATTTACCAAAGTTCACGGAATGAATTGGTGAATCCCCAAAATCTGCTTGCTCTTGTGATAGGATGGTATGTTTATTGGAATCCATCTGGAGGCACAAATGGGATAAGGGTTTTTGAGGAACTTACAGAGATGGGGAGGGAGAGAACTTACAGGATAAGCGGGAAATGATTTTTTGTATCTGCAGCGGAGTCTTAAAGATGTCTCTCAACAAAACTGTCTAGAGTTTTGTGCAAAACTAAGAAAATGATAGCCTAGGGATTTGTGAAGAATAGAAATCAGTCATTTTCACGTCCTGTCGCATTTAAACCTCGTACACGTGGGCGAATAGAAGCGTTGAGAGGTTACATCAGCATAGATAAAGCTGTCACAGAATGATTGGCGTCGAAATTCAAAAAAGGAGGGAGCCTATGCAAAGGCACTTGAAACATAGAATTCTGGATTCGCTGAAAGAAAATGTTTAAGTGGACCCGCTTGGGCAGGAGCTACAGGATTAAAAAGTGGAAGCGTTAGAGCATCTCCAGATATGTAGCTCTTTAAAGGCACATGGGCCCTACTCTAGCTGGCGCGCCAACCTGCACTCGAGAGGCACTGCGAGCGCTACTTCAGTCAAAGCATGCGCAAGAGTGCCTCTTCCCTAGCTTCGGCCCCAAAAAAGATGATTAAAAAAAAAATAATAATAATAATAATAATAATCCAAAATTGTACAGTCAATGTGGGGATGCAAACCACCATCGTCCATTTGCGCATGCAACGCGGAAAAGCCAAGTCGTGCGGGCAGCATCCTCAAGTAGGATCGCGCAAGCAAGGTTGGTATGACATGCCTGATTCCGCTCCCAACTAGCGTAGCCAAAGGCAAAGTCCCTGACTCTTGCTCTCAAGAAATGCGGTCAAAAGCAAAAGTCCTGATACCATCAAAGGTAGCACGTTGGCTATGTAACTGACATGGCTTGCTTGGCTACGCTACCTACTAGTGCAGGTAAAAGTTTAAATGTGCTATTCCTTGTCTCGGCTACCTGTAGCGCAAGCAACGACAAGATGCATCTACTCACATAGGCAGCATAGGCAGAGGAGATTGTGCCAGCAAAGGCAGCAGGCCAGCTGCGTGGCTGACATGTCATATCTGCTTCCGCTACAGGTAAAGGTCAAATAGACGAGCATGAGATCGCGTAATCAAAGTGTCACTCGTCTCAGTTATCCAGTAGCGCAAGCAACGATAATGTTGGATGGAGATCGCGTAGCCAGAAATGCTTGACCTCGCAGCCAGGTCGCGTAGGCGAATAAAAATTCAAATTGGCAACGCCTTAAGTTGAATCTCTTGAAACCATGGAGGACGATAGGCATATAAAGATGAATAAAGCTACCCATTACAGCTTTAATTCAAAAGTAAAACAAAAAATGGTCTGTTGGGGTATATAAAACCAAAATTGATCCTGCTCAGTGGCTGGCAAATGGGTGAGACGACAGCAGAAATGGGGTTGAAGCTGCTCTCGGGGAAGGTTCACCTCTACGAAAGTCTGACCAAGTTTTTCTACTTAGACCGGACTGTCCATTCATTCAGAATCACTAATTGTGGTGTCAAAAACACTACTCAGATACACACCCACATGTGCTACTCCAACTTCAACAACATCATCCACCCTATCATTGTCATGGATGCCGATGTGATCACTATCAAAAACTCTCACTCTGACAAGAAGCTCCTCTCTGTCTTCCGTGAAGGGGTTTAGTATGGAACTGGAGTCGATCCAGGGATGCATGACATACACTCGCCTCGCTTCCCATCGACAAAGGAGGCTGCTGATTGAATCAACAAGATGCTTGCTGTGCTAGGGTCAAACATCCTATGGGTGAATCCTGATTGTGGGCTCAAGACCCGTACATATGGGGAGGTGAAACCTACACTAACCAACATGGTTTCTGCTGCCAAGCTCCCACGCACCCAATTTGCTAGCACCTAGTAAGAACAACATATACGGTCATGGTTCGTTGCTTGGCATTTTTGCTCTAATTTTGAGGAGTAGGGACTTTCTGGTTTCTGTTTGTCGAATAAGGAGGGACTTGTTGTGATGAATGTGTAGCAAAATGGTAGGGTCATGAGCAACAAAAGTCCTCTCCACGTCCTTTTGAAAGCTGCCATGGAAGGAAATTACCCATGTCATAAAATTAGATGTGCAGTTGAGGCTGCAAACAATGAATCAGTCTACACGTTACTAGGCCTGCTGTCGGATTTCTGGAAAATGCACAATCAAGCAAGGAAGCATAGTCGCCAGGCTTCCAACATTTCACTCACATAAGCAAACAGCGTTGTTGGCTATAGGCAATAGCAAAATCGCAAGCAGAGGGAGAATCTTTCATTTCGGCGGATTCTTTTTGTTTTCTCCACAGTTCACGATTAATGTTGCAGCCTGTAGAAGGGCTGTCCGCATGCATAAGCAAAGGCATTTCTCAAACTGATTCTGCCACCAGCAACCACTCCACTAGCATAGTCAAGATTGCTTGCACTATCAACTCACGTAGCTTGCAATCGGAAGCAGCGGCAGCTGATCGGGGGTTCTTGGATCAGCCCATCACTCTGGCATCTGTTTCTAGCACAACAACGCTGTGATGGGTAAGGAGAAGTTTCACATCAACATTGTGGTCGCTGGCCATGTCGACTCTCGGAAATCTACGACCACTGGGCACCTCATTTACAAGCTTGATAAGTGTGTCAGAGGCTGCTAAGATGAGCAAGAAGTCATTCAAATATGCATGGGTGCTTGACAAGCGCAAGGCAGAGCGTGAGCGTGGTATCACCAACGACCTTTGCTTTGTGGAAGTTTGAGACCACCAAGTACTACTGCACTATCATCGATGCCCCTGGTCACCGTGACTTCATCAAGAACATGATTATTGGAATATCCCAGGCTGACTGTGCTGTTTTGATTATTGATTCTACAATTACTGGTTTTGAGGCTGGAATCTCAAAGGTTGGCCAATGGGAGGTTTATTGCAAGTTTGGGTTTAGTCCAGAACAGTTCAGTTTGCTTCTAAACTTAGAAACAGATGATGGGATGAAGCTATCCAGAGATCAATTCAATGCTCCATTGGACACGTAATCAATGGATTAGTTGATACGTCACCAACAGATGGTTATTAATATACAGACATTTGAGCAGTAGTATGAAAGAACAAATAAGTTTTTCAAAGCTGCCATCCAAAGAGGCTAAAAGCAGATAGCGACATCTCCACAAAAAATGCAGCAGCCGAGCCACGCCCAAAAGCAGACAGTGACGTCTCCAAGCATGAGGTCACGTAGGCAGGAAACTTCTCCATTTTGGTCCACTCACAGCAAAATACGTTTGGAAGTGAAAGAGACTGCTTAATTAAGCCGTCAAGTAACACAGGCGGCGACGTCTCCAGGCAACAACGTCTGTCTAGGTCGCATAGACAAGCCATACCCGGAAGACGTACAAGCAGCACCCCTCCCGCACGGAGAGGCAAAGACGCGATCAAAAAATCCCGCAGCAAGCCACTCTTGGTTACGCTACCTGGTAGTGCAGATGGCAAAAAACACTGAAAAGTGTTGGCAACAGGCAGACTTTCCTCCTAGCAAGCCGCATAGACGGGATGCAACAATGGCAGGAAGATGCGCTTCTGGATTGTAGCTTTACCAAGCACAACGTGAAAACAGGGAGTCGCGTAACCAGAAAACCCATTCACCCGCGTAGACCAGGGCCTTGCCAAATAGGGGGTCGTGTAGGCGAAAACAGAGGGTCCTTTCTGAACGCCATTGAGCATTATAGGCAGGAATCCATGATGGTTCCGGCACTCACGGATGCAGAATGGGAAGCCATACAGCAGCCTTGCCAAAACAGGGGGTCATGTAATTAGGCTTCTCTCAGAGCTATCCACGAAATTAGATGTGCAGGCAATATCCATGGGAAAACAGCAGCAAGCCAGCAGGCCATGATCAATCACTCAGGCAGGCAGCATCATCTCCTCTTGGCACGCCGGCAGATGAGCATGCAATATACAATTGAAATATAATTGCCTAGATGAAGGCATTCCAGCAGGATCCGCAACAAGGAAAAGCACTCCACGTCATAAGCAAGAACGTGCAGTTAGGCTTTACCAAGTCGCGTAGACAATATCAGCATCAGCAGCAAGCAATTGGAGCATTACAGCTACATCTCCAAACAGAGGTCACGTAGACAAGAAGCTCTTTCAGCATAGGTCGCGCAATCAGGGAAACCGGCCGAATAAGCAGCGTCTCCAGGCAAGGACACCACGTCGTTCCTTGTCGGATTGCACAGGTGAAACCTATCAAGACGAGTGCAAACGGCCAGGCGTCTTCTTCTCCTTCTTCTCCAGTTCGCGCAAGCAAGTGCGGAGGAAGACTGACTGAGCAGCTCGTGCAGATGGAAGGTGCCTGGCCGAATGGTTCACGCGGATGAAGAATGCTAGCTGATGAAGCATCCTGAACGTGCAGAGAGTTGCCTGACCAGTTGTCACAGGCAACAGCCTCTCATTTGATCATGAAGGCAAGGTGAAAAGTCCAAGTGACGTTAAGCCGGCAACAAATTTAAAATTGCAGTGGAAGGTTTTCCATATTGAAATTAATACTGCAGAAGAAAAATGCTCCACAACGCTGATGAATGACTCCACCACGCCGGTGATAGGCTGGCTTTCAAAGCATGATATTAATGCTTCAGAAGAAAATGCTCCACAAGGCTTACAGAGAAAAGCCTGCCAAGACCTCCACCACGCCGAAACGAAGTGTTGTCTTAGGCCCTGCGATGCCAGTCTCAAATAGCTTCACAATGTTGACAATGAAAAAAGGTTGCTATGCCCCACTACGCTGGTACGAAAGAGTCTCACTAAGTGCCAACTCCAGGATAAAAGCTTTAAAAGGAGTTCCACAACGCCAGCACCAAAAACCCCTAGAACGCTGGTTGCAGCTAAAAGCCCCACAACGCCAGCGGTGAAAGTGTCTCCACCACGCCAAGAAATAACGTGGTGTGAAGATGTCCCCACCAGGGGAAAATGTGGTTTTAAACACCACCACGCTGGGTTTAAATAAATCCCACGACGCTACCACGCTGATGGGATTTCATGCTTCAAAGTGTGTTTACAATCTATCTAGAAGACCAAGGGCTAAAATTTAATGGGGACACAAAGCGGATCATCTGCTAGGTTTATCATTCATTACCCGCATAATCTGCCCTTGGGGGCCATTTGTTGGATAGTTTTAAAAATTGCATGCCCTTGGTCTACACAAGGAGCAGTTCAAATCACACCAAGAGTGGGCCAAGACAAGTAATCAACCATCCAAGACAAACAATAACCTGTATTAAATTTAATGAAAGATTTTTGTCTTTTATGCTGATGTGGCAAGAATAGAAATTTTGACTGTTGACCGGTTGACCATAAATTTTGATATTTAAAAGATTTATTTGTTATTTAAATCTCAGCAACCCATGTAGCTCGAATGGTTAGAGACATGGTCAAAGAGTGAAGAGGTCAAGCGTTCGAAATCAGAGTTGTGTAACAATTTGTAATTTTACGATTTTATTTTTAATCTTTGAAAAAGTAGGACCCACAAGAGGATAAGCCCTATCTACATCCTTCCCTATCAATTAGTTGAAAATTTGTTACGTAGATAGAGTTCTAATCGAATTACGTAACAAGAGAAAATTTTCTATAAATCGCCATAAGGGATTTTCCACAAAAGAGGAGAAACCTATTGCTAAGGAAAGAGAAAGAGAAAGGAGATTTCGATCAAGAGTTGCGGTTTTTCTAGAAATTTGTAAGTAGAAATATTTATTTTGCATTAATTAGATTTAAAGGAATTTATGCAAAAAAGATTTTTTTAAATGCGTCATTACTATTTTGATATATTAGATTTATACATGCAATTGGTTGATTTTATCAATGCATAAAAAGCATGTTAATTAGCGTTTCTTTTAAATTACCATGCTAGATTTATGGAGATTAGAATGCATGATATGCATTAGATCTACTAATCTCAGATTTACATCATGTTAAGAGGGATTTCATATTTTGTTTTTAAACATGGCCCACTGACCCGACCTGACCCGACCCGCTGGCCAGCCAAACAGTGTCAGTGGCGGCGTCCGGCACTGGCAGCAGCGAACGGCCGACGGCCGACGTTGACGGTGACGAGCGCGGACAGTGAATCGACGCTGAAGGGCGGCAACGGCGAGGGCAGGCGACGGCAACGAGGAAGGGCAAACGACAAATGGGTTTTCCCATCTTCCCCTTCGCCGGCAGCCATGGTTGCCGTGGATTGGGGAAGAAGATGGGAAACCCAATCTTCCCCACCACTAGAGAAATCTGATTCTTCGGAATCAGAGATCCAGAACCCCAAACCCAAAATCGTGCCGTCGATCAGAGGGAAACCACCATGTTGACGGCCGATTTGGGTCACGGTCGACGGACAGCTAGATTTTTGATATAGAGATAAGAGTTTTCTGATCAGATTTTAGCCCAAATCAGTGGACTAGATCAGAGGGAAGAACGGCTAGGCCGTTCCAGCCTTGGCGAGCCGATCAGATCGGCCGAAACGAACATGTTCGGCGTGTCCGATCCAGACAGTCGCCGCACATCGCTGGTAGTAGAGACGCCAACAATGGCGGGCAGTGCATGTCATCGGCAAATGGCGACGGCGAGGGTGGCTAGCGGCGATGCATGGTAGGCGGCAGGCGGCGGGCGAGGTTCGGCAACCATGGCTGCTGGACGCGTGCGAGGAGGAAGAAGGAGACCCTCCTAGAAACCCTAACCCTAAAATTTGAATGGACAGCCAAGATTAAATGTGATGTTTTGGGGTCCATAGATGTCAGATTTTAACAATCTTATAATCATTTTTCACGTTTTGAATGTTCTGGATTCGATGAACGGATCAGATTTTCCAAAATATGACCAGATCATGAGATTTTGTATGGACAGATTTAAAGGGCTTAGATTTCATCCCTTAGATGATTAGATTGGTCCACTAAAATTATTATGAGATATTCAATCCTATGTAATCTTTGTGATTCATGGGTTGGATGATGATTAGTCAAGAGAGATTGACCCGATTCACGAGTCAAATGATGATTAATCAAGATACACTTTTCAGAATTTTTGTCCTTTCATTTTGGGACTTCCCGATCTCCGTTT
>JAYJMB010061911.1:6985-26234 GCA_036873735.1 Pouteria campechiana | reverse complement strand
ACTATCCCCTTTGTTTGATTATATGTGGGCTATTGCAAGTGATGGGTTGATGTTATGAGTTAGAGGGATACAAGTTTGTATTTTAAGTATTTATTTAGAAAGCTATTCATTTATTAATTTGTGGAATTGCAGTGTTATTGTGGTAAGGTATAGTATAATGAAATGATATAAATTGTGATTAATGAATTTGTATACTTTTAGGATTATTTTATTGAGAATTTAGATGCTTGTTTGAATGGGAATACACTTTGAGATTTGGACATTAGTTAGAATACAATTGGTAAATAATTGAGTTTGGATGCTTGTTTTGAAATTGAATGACATTTAATATTGATATGGGCTATAGATAAATGATTGGACAATTTGATGAAACATTGTGCATATGAGATGTAAAATTGTAGGGTATGACTTATGAGGCATTTGGGTTTGTGTGGTCGTGGAAGGACTAGAGTTTGGATGGTCTCGGGATGACTCGAAGATGGGAATATTGTGTAGACTTCATTTGGTTTGGGTTTCACTATTGAAATATGACTTGACCAATTGGTTATTTGGTAAGTTTAGATGTTGGCCATTGGGCTAAGGTTGACCTTTTGATTATTTGATTGAGTTTTGGATATTTGTTAATTTGATAAGTGATTATTTGATAAGTGATTATTTGATTGAGGATTGGATGCATGACTCAGGTTCATGCTTAGATTTGGATGCCTCTTGGATTAGGTTGATATGGAGTTTAGGTTTGGATGCCTACAAAAATTTGATTATTATCTATTTGAGGTTTGGATGCCTGCCGGGATGGCTACTGTGATTATTTGGGATCTTGCCCTTGATAGGGCATTGTTTGTTAATGCCGCCTTTCATAGCGAAGATGCCTGATTAGCCTATTTTATACGGACTCCTTTGCTTATTTCATGAGTGTCGATGGAGAACTTGTAATTCCTTGGTTGCAATGAAGGTGAGATACCATGTGGTCATGAATCTCATAACATTTGTAGCCATATTGTAGGTACAGAATAGATTACATCGAGTTGTAAGGGAGTTGAATCCACTTGGTTTGGATGTGGTTGCCACTTGATTGTGGTTTAGACTACTTTGTTTGTGGCTGAGTCCACTTTGACATAGCCTCCTAAGTATGGTATTGGTTGATAGCAGGCAAATGATTGTATGTATACATTGATTTGTATTGGCCACATGATAGTAGTTCCATTTGTATATTTGAGATCTATTCAATGATAGATGGCTAATGAGACATATGGAATGACATTGAATAGTTTAGTAGTAGTAAGAAATGACATTAGACAGTTTGGATAATGAGATAGTTTTCTCATTGTTTGACACTATTGCATTCATATTAGTATCAATATATATGATTGATTGAATGACAACCAATCGACATTGTCCATATAATGACAGATGGGTTGGAAAAATGACTTGTTATTATACTCATTTGTTTGATATCATTCATGATTATGTAAAGTCATGATATTAGTTTCAGAAAGATTACAAAGAGATAAAGTTGTATAAAATTCATCAATAAATTGATGATTATAATACAAGTTGTTAAATGGATTACAAATTAAGGCAATAATGAAAATTGTACAATGTTGCAGGTTTCAAGGATAAAACTTTTGTAAGGGGGGGAGTTTGTAGCACCCCATGGTATTAAGTTTTGGAAAATTGCATATTTGACTACATTAGGGTCGAGCTGAGATGTTAAAATGAGGATAATTTTTTTGCATTTCAAAATAGCGAGAAATTGTGATGATAAACATGGATTTGTAAAGAAAATGTTATGAAAACTGAATTGTACAAATGGAATAGACTCACTAATAGTTTTTTGAGTGAAATGAACTCAAGTAATGATTTTGAGTAAAGTCACATATATGACTTGAGTGATTAGTGAAGGATAATTAATATGTGTAATGTGATATGTATGAGAGATTGAATTGAAATTTTGAGATGACGTTGCAATTTTGAACTATTGAGTTGAATATTGAATAAAAAGAACTCAATAGATGATTTCCACTAAATCACTAAAATTTGAAGGTATGAATGGCTTTATATGATGCTTAAGGTATATGAAATCTGCTCAAATGGATATTGGTAGAGTTGGTCCATGAATTTTATTAATTTCATCATTTTGAACTGTAGAAACGCAATAAGAAGAAAAAAAACTCAAGTGGTGAATTTGAGCAAAAGCATATTTATGATTAATGTAAATGGCCTAAGATAGTTATTATATATTTTAATTTATGTGAAACATTAGTTTAAGTCTTGGATGCATTTTGGAATGAAAATGGCATATGGAGTCACTTATAGTAGAAAATTTTGGTTAGAAAGAACTAAATATGTAATTTTTGATAATTAACCTCAAATAAGGTAGTGAATGGTATGAACAAGTCTCAATTCATGTACATGACATGTGGGAAGTGATGATCGAGATATTCAAAATGTTTTATGTAAAAAGGGGACTATGGTGATCTTTCTTAAGTAAAAAAAATGAATTTGAAAAAGGGTTAATTATGATCGAATTTGGACATAGATAATGGACTAATTTGAAAATATGTTCCACATGAAATTCTAGGTAATGAAATTATATGTCCAATTGAAGAAAAATCACTCAATTCCAATGCCTTATGAGAAAGTTATGACTAATATACTAAAGCTATTTAAAATGACTGAAAAATAATAAGATGAATGAGATGGGTTTCAGCTATGTTTAATTTGGATTTTAGCTGAACTAGGGTTTGTAAATTTCCAAAAATTTGAGGAAAAGGATGGTATGGAAATCATGGGGGAAATGATTTAATGGTCAATGTTTTAATGATTTGGGCATAAAAATCAATGGATTTAGCTTGTTAGGGTTTCTACCCAATCTATGAACAGTAACTTTTCCCCAAATTTAGTAGTTTATAAGTAATAATTATGGAGAAAAATGATTAAGACATGAATTAAACTATTTTGAGATTTGTTTGGGTCATTTGGGAATGAAAAATCAGATTTTTGTATAAAGACCCAATTTTGGTTAAAATGGATTTTGACTATAAAATGTTTAAGTGACAAATTGGGCGATTTGAGTACTTAATTAGCTGGTTTATTTTGATCATTCAAATTAATGGCTGTTTAATTATGTTTTATAATGATTTGGATTTCATATAGTTAAATATAGAAAATTATTAAAGATTCTCTATTGAGATATATAAGTTTAGCCATATATCGTATTCATTGGTTTTGAAGAAAAGGTGTAGTATTGGAGAAATAGTTTGGAGCTAAGAACTTGAGGTAAGTAGGCATTTGTATACATTAGTTGGCTAGGGATATTGATTATCCCTTTGTTTGAAATTCTGAGCATTTTAGTTGATTGTATGGGTATTAGCCCATTTGTATGAATTTAGGCATGTATGTTTTGGTTTGGGATAGTGGATATCCCATGTTTGATTAAAATTGCTGCTTGGTTTAGTATGGATGGTTAATGTGAGGTATAAATAAGATCCCTTCGTTGTATGTTTAATTTGAAGATTGGTCCAATGTGAGCTTGATTGATTGAATGGAAATAACATGGAAATTCTTTATTTGGTAATATTAATGAACATATATCCATTTGTGATTATTTATAAGGATAAATATTGTTTATTTGATGTGGAATATGCTAATTGTGGATTAATTATTATTTATGAAATTTGTCTACTTACTAAGTTGCCCGAACTCACGCCTTCTTATTATATATTTTTAGTTGACAGGCCAGATGAAGATTACAAACCAAGGTTTGGGATTGGTGAGCAATATTGAAGACTATATTGTTATAATCGAATAATTTGTATTGGAAATATTTATATCATTGTATATTTGTATTTAAAAATCTCAAGTGATGTATAATCATATTAAATTGTCTCTGATGTATATTGTAATGGAGTGGTATGTCATAATAGTTGAAAAATTTGCATATTATATATCTTAGAATATATTAGGTTATTGCCATCATGATTCTACCCAGATCTTAGGCTGTGGGTGAGTGGGTGTATATGTTTAGAATTTATATTGTAGCTTTAATATATTTGATAAATAATTGTACAGGTTAAACCCTAATAATTTAGAGGATACGCTGTCCATTTTTCTGTAGAAACTAGTTGAGTTCTACAATGGGACTCAATCACCCCACCCTAAAAGTGGACAAATTTAGGTGAAAAATAGTGTAAAATGATAAGTCGCGCCTTGGAAGGTGGGGCATGATAGCTTTAAAAGATGTTTCTATTATAAGAAAATTTTCAAATATTTTCCCAAAAGAATTACAAGGATTGCCACTTAATAGAGAGGTATAATATGCTATTGATCTACTATCGGAAACATCTTCTATATCTAAGGCACCTTACAGGATGGCCCCAAAAAGTGGTAGAATTAAGGAAACAATTATAGGAACTATTGGACAAAGGCTTCATTAGGCTCATTATTTTCTGTTGGGATGCTCCAATGCTGTTTGTAAAGAAGAAACATGGTTTTTTGTGATTATGTATTGATTATTGATTATTGAATAAGATCACTATCAAAACCAAATATCCACTTCCTCGGATAGATGATTTTGTTTGATTAGTTAGAAGGAGCTAACACATTTTCTAAAATCACATCAAATGAAAATCAAAGAAATAGATTTTTCTAAAACTGCCTTTTGAACTAAACATGGGCATTATGAATTCTTGGAAATGCCATTCAGGTTGACCAATGTCCCTGCAGCATTTATGGATTTGATGAATAGGATTTTTAGGGTTGGACCAATTTGTTATAATATTTATTGATGATATCTTGATATATTTAATGATTATAGAAGAAAATTCAAATCATTTAAGAATTATATCCCAAACCTTAAGGGAAAAGAAGTTGTTTGCTAAACTGAAGAAATATGAATTTTGGTTGGATCGTATTACTTTCTTGGGACATGTTGTATTGGCAAATGGAATTTCAGTTGACCCTCAGAAGATAGAAGCTATTGCTAACTAGCCACAACCAACTAATTTGATGGAAATTCATAGCTTCTTAGGTCTAGCCACTTATTATAGAAGATTTGTACAAAGATTCTCACAGATCTCTTCACCCCTCACCAAGTTGATTCGAAAAGGAGTGAAGTTTAAATGTTCCACTGAATGTGAAGTTAGTTTCCAAGAATTGAAGTGCTAGTTAATTGAGGCTTCTATATTAACTCTCCCAAACGATAGCAGTGATTTTGTGATATATAGTGATGCTTCACATAAGGGTCTTGGGTGTGTTTTAATGTAGAATGGGAAGGTGATTGCCTATTCTTTGAGACAATTGAAGCCTTATGAAAAAAATTATGCAACCCATGATTTGGAATTAGTTACTATGATCTTTCCATTGAAAATTTGGCATCATTATTTATATAGAGAAAAATATGAAATTCATGCTGATCACAAAAGCCTTATGTATATTTTCACTTAGAAAGAATTGAACATGTGACAAAGACGGTGGTTAGAGCTACTAAAAGACTATGATGTTACAATCAATTATCATTTGGGGAAAGCTAATGTTGTGGCGAATGCTCTAAGTAGAAAGTCTAGTGTCATAGTTTTAATCACTAAACAATAACATCTTCTTATGGATATAGAAAGGTTGAAACTTGTAGTGGGTGTAAAAGAAGTGGTAGGAAATAGGGGTCAATGGCAACTACAATCTTCTTTACTCAAATTAGTAGAGAAGGAAAGGATGAATTTTTTTGTTGATGACACTAGAGTAATGAAATTCAAAGGTAGGGTATGTATACCTAATGATGATAATATAAGAAAGCAAATCTTGGAAGAACTCATTGCTCACCATATGTCATGCATCCAAGGAGTACAAAATGTATCAGGACTTGAAGAGGAATTTTTGGTGGAATGGGTTAAAAAGAAGGGTGGCTCAAGTTGTAGCTAAATGTTTAACTTGCTAACAAGTAAAGATAGAGCATCAGAAACTAGCTAGACCCTTACAACAAATCAAAATTACTGAGTGGAAATGGGATGAAATTACTATGGACTTTAGAGAAGGGTTACGTCAGACTCAATTAGGGTATAATTTAATATGGGTAATAGTTGACTAGTTATCAAAGGTAGCAAATTTTCTTCCAGTTAAGTTTAGCTATTCTGCAAGCAAGTTGGCAGAATTATACTATGATGAGATAGTTAAACACCATGGTATTCCCATATCAATTATATCAGATAGAGATTCCAAATTTACCTCTCATTTTTGGCAAAGTTTCTACCAAGCCTTAGGAAGAAGACTAAATCTTAGTTCAAAATATCATTCAAAGGTGTTGAACTAAATAGTGCATATGGAAAACTACCAAGTTTTTATGATGAGAAATAATGTATGAGTGAACATTTGTGGTGCTAACAATTGTGTTCCCAATCATTATAGATATAGATATAAACATACAGGGAAATAATTTAAACAGAGTTGACAATAGACATAGCGAGGGCATCAACAAGCAAAATCCACTGACCGAAAGAAGACAAGAATGCTCAAAACAAATGGCACTAAAAATTTGAAAAGAAGCCATCCAGTATATCTAAAGCTATGAAGTTCAAGCCTTAATAAGTGATTAGATAAATCTTGTACAAGAAAAAGTCAGTATCTAACAGCATATGTTTAAGAAAGATTCAGACAAATCGTTCTACAGACAAGTCAGATAAACTGCTTATAATCAACACCTGTCTGCAACAAAAAGATGAATTCAATTTGTAGAAGTAGAGATGAAATGGAGCTGAAATCAGGCAAATAAAGAAAAAAAGTAAATCCAAACTAACAAATGAACCACTTCGAAGACTTTGTTTGCAGCCTACAACTTAGTCTGCAAGATTTCAACAGATAAACAATACACAAACTCATTTCGTCTATTAGGGAAGGAGCCTTGTCTTCCAAGAAGAATCGTTATCTACTTACAATAGACAAAGCCACTTTGGGTAATGAAAAGAAAACTTCATCTGGTGAAATTCACTTCATCTGTTGTGAAGAAGTTTTGTCTGCACCACAAAGATTGTCTTCCACTTACAACAGACAAAGCTACCTCACCTGATGAAAGAAACTTTGTTTGCTAAGAAAACATCATCTAATTAGCAGTAAAGAAGAAGACTTCATTTGTGCTTCTACAATTCATCTGTTACTTACAATAGATAAACTACAAGATGAAGCAAAATGCTATAACAATCTTTTGCAGAATTATAAAGATGAGGTTGTAGATTAGATGGATCTACTTAGAGCCACTTTGTCTATTACTTACAAGAGACAAATCCAAGACTCGATTAGATAAAGTCATCAAATAAAATATGTCATATCATGAGGAGTAGAAGCCACCTATACTAGACATTGCTGACTGTACTCTCTAGTCAGGATCCTATTCAAAGCAGATTCTATTAAGCAGACTAGACAAATCGAGCTTAGCTAAAGATGGAAAGAAATTCATAGGAAAATAGTCTACATTATAATAATGGTTACAAATTTCAAAGGCTATGTCCCTTCAAGCTTAATGAGCATCTTTCCAAAATAATGAAAGAGTTAGCTAAGTAGAAAAGTCCTTATCCAGTATTTGCTAAAACCAAAGTTGCATCTTCTTGAAGAACGTCACTTCAGGCTTTCTAGCTACAAATGAGTTTCTCGAGAAGGCCGCTTTTTAACAGGAGAATCAGAATAGTCTTCAACATTTAAAAGAAAGCCAACTACCTCCAACAAACAAAATTTCTGAAGCAATATAAAGGTAATGCAGTGTCAAAGATGAAGGTTGAGGAAGCTGAGAGAAAAATCAGAACAGAGCTTAATTAAGTAACATCTCTCAGACTACGCTTCCTCCTAGATAATCAATCTCCACTGTGCTAATAGACCATGAGCCTAAAATTTTTATCTTAATCACACATTTGGAGTATTGATATCTAATAAGCTTTAATGAGATATCATTTTATATTTGCTTAAAATATGTACAAATCAGTCTAGTAAAAGAGGCAATGTAATGTGCAAAATGAATGCTTTTAATCAACTATGTGAATTGGTGGTGAGCTCAAAAAAACCATATTGTATGAGTTGTTGGTGAGCTCTAGAAAACTACCAAGTTTGCTAGTGATCTTTGAAAATAGTGAGTTTCTTGGTGAGCTTATGAAACCAAAAGAGTGTTGAGAACACTATTTTTATGCCCCTTAGAGTTAGAATCCAGAAGAGTGTTGGGAACACTACTCATGCCCCTTGGAGCTAGAATCTAGAAGAGTGTTGGGAGTACTAGTATACTTCTATTATATAAGATATAGTAGAACCTAAGGAACATTGAGTATGTGCCCTTGGAAGAGTGAATATAGAGACAAGATTCCCAAACCACTATAAAAACTGTGGTTTGTGTGTGTGTTCATTTATTTGTTTTATTCTTCATTACTTAACTAAGCATAACATTATCACTCACATCATCACACACACATGATAACCTGCTTGAAACAAGAATAGTTAAGAGAAGTTGAATTTGGAAGTGAAGCAATCATGATGATCAAACAAACAGATATGGAAATTACATGTGCTGCATCAATACTTCTGCTCAGATCATTAATTTTTATTTGGCCATAATTTTTATATACTCAATTCACCCCTCCCCTCTTGAGTTATCATTTACATGGGACCAACAAGTGGTATCAGAGCAGGCTTCACAAATTAATTTTAACTACCAAAAATTAATTTGAGAAGAGATTCCCATGGCCAAATTGTTCCACAACAATTCTGGTTAGGGATAAGTTAATTGCAAACTTTTATGCATTAACATTCTATTATAGATTCTAAAAATTTGAAATTCCTGTCTCCCACTAAACTTGATAGAATATTCATATGTAACTTTGTTAAATATGCATGAGAAATTATTTGTGACAAAGTGAAAAAGGTCAAGTGGACCTAAGCAATTTGATTCTATATAGGAGTTGTAGAGACAAGAGAAATCAAAAGAAGCATTTAAGGAGAATCCAAAGGAGCTAAAGACAAACAAGTAAGCATTTCTCAGTATCTTAGTAGTTCAAGAAAATAAGGTAACTTTCTAATCTAAATTCTAAAATTTTTAAGAAATTTATATTTGATTTGAATGTTACTTTATTGATAGCATATCATCTTGAATGCCATGTACATTAAGTTACTAATTAAAATTGAAAGTATGTTATTCTGAATCGTTTATATATGCTTCATTGATTCACTTGTTCATATCATATAAAGAGATTAATCATTCAAATCCTTATAAATTAATGTCTGCTAATCATTATCATACTCTTCGACAATCATGTTTCTATGAAATCAAAAGTAAATTAAAATGTCATTATCTCATATCTACTAGTAGACAAAGTCCTCACTTTGTCTATAGGATTATCGGAAGCCATCAAATTCATCTAATGCTCTAAAGGTTCAACCACATAAATCCTTTCTTTAACCTCATATCAGATGCAGCTATCCCATTCACTCTAAGTGACAAAGTCCTTCCTTAGAAAAAGGTGATTCAAATTCCCACTGTTTCCCTCTCCACTCCTTATCTTCTTGGTGTCATTTTCCTCTGCTCATCTTAGTGCCAAAAACCCCAAGCTCTTCCACATCAAAATTGTAAAACCTCGACTGACAAAAATGGCAAACTCAAAAGCTACAAAGATGACTCCAGCATCCACCTCTAGAAGAAAAAGAGCATAAAGGAGTCAAAGGAACTGCATGCATCACGAAGAAGCGAAGTACGAAAAAATAGATTTCTAGAGGTAACTTTCCAAAATGATGAACAAAGTTACCAAAATTACATGAATAAATTTGTTAATAGAATAGTAAAGGGTAGAGCCATTGATTTCGAAACCATTGAGAAGATGAGCTAGAAGTTTGTGAATGTATAAGCTTTCTGGGATGGAAAAATCATGCGAGTCACAGAGACAAAAGCCATCCCAGAATGGTGAAAATACTTCTTTGCAATTATAACCCTAAGCTTAAGAAATCATGTATTAGAGACAAGGAGATAGATCTATCTCCTGAAAATATTAGAGAATGTTTGAATCTTCCGTTAGTTGAAAGAAAGACATTTCAGTGGCTAACACCCAGAAGAGAATTCTTCTCACAACTGCCAGGAACGCCCATTGGTGACAATGTAAAGAATCTAAATCCCAAGCAATTGGATGTAAATCTATGGCTTGCTCATCTTATTCTAAATAACAACATTTATCCCAAGGTTGGAAGTCGGAATAACATTTCTAAGAAATATGCAAAGATTCTTTGGGCATTAAAGTATAAGAAGAGGTTGGATTTTGCCAAACTAATCTATAAACATCTCTTTCAAGTCAAATCATTACCAAGACATCCTTTGCCCTAAGGAATGATAATGGCCCAAATATTGAAAAAGGTAGAGGTGCATTTATCAGATGAAGATCTAGAGGTATTCAAAATTTCAAATATGGTTGATGAAGTAACACTAAAGAGGATGGGAATATCCATACCATCAAGTAGTACAACCACTGAAAAAGCCAGAGGGGCAAGACAACCAGAAAGGATTAGAGAAGAAGAAGAAGAAGAGGATGGGGAAGAAGTAGTAAGAAATAAGGAACATGAGAAAACAGACAGAGCACGAAGGGTGAGAGAAGAAGAAGAAAGACTGAAATCTGTCAGGAAAGGAAGAGGGGAAACCCCTTCAACAGACACAAAAGAAGAGATAATAGCACTGAAAAGAGAAGCAATAACTACAATAGAACCCTCTCCACAATATAGTCCAATTCCATCTCCCTTTAGACCTACTCACTCACCTCTAGTAGTCTAGCACATTCCACAAGATCACGAGTCTCCACATCATAGTCTAACTCCATCTCCTTTCAAACCTGCTCATTCATCTCCACCTACCCAACATATTCCACAAAACTTTGAAAACAGGCTTCAAAATATTGAACTGTTTGTTGCATCTATGACACTCAAAATAGATTCATTGGATAAAAAGATAGATACCTTATTGTCTTTAATGGAATCCATCAAAGGTCAAAAGAAGCCAACTCTTGTCTCACTAGTTAGAGACATTCACTCAAACTCTCCATCTCTTTAGTCAGTTTACTCCTCTCCTACCTCATCTCATCAATCACCTCACTTCTTTCCTGTTCCACTTTTGCCACATCAAACACCTGACAAATCTCCATCTCCTACGCATCATACAGATCTTCCATTAGAATCTCCTAGGTCTAACTCTGTGTCTTCTATATCCGAGTCAACAATCCCAATGAGTAAAATCTTTAAGTCTTTAAAATCCATTTCATAGAAGCATTCATTCTAAGAAAATCCCTTTTCAACTCAACAGGTTATTGATCAATTCACCTCATTCAAACTTGTTCAAAATCCAAAATCCACCCTTCCATCTCCAATCACCTTTCAGTCATCTATCCCTCCTTCAAACATCAGTCCACCTACTCCACTAGAAGACATGCCATCATCATCTAAAACATATCATTTCTAGAAACCCAAACTTCCAAAATAAAATTCTTTAATCCCTAAGAATCAAAAATTAAAAATGACCCTAGAAGAAATTGAACATAGACAATTAATAAACCAAATAGTTGCCTTCACTTTTCAATCACAAAATAAATCCTTTACTCTCTCTGATCTTCCTTTTCCAAACTTTGAAGATCAAGATTATCTTTATAGCATTATAATGATGAAGGGTCCAACCAAAACTTTCAAACCCAAACGTTTTTGAGATGGAGATAAAATTATTGATAAGATACTAAATGAATTCTCCTAAACATCACTAAATACTGCTTCTGGTGTGGCTACTGGGTTGAACCCACTCCTTATACAATTCACACTTCTTTTGAATCATCTTCTTCTACAATACCTCCTTATTCTGTTGAACTAACTTCTTCCACAACACTTGTTCTCTCTCTCTCTCATTGAACCATTCTCTTTTAGCACCCATAAACCTTCTTTGAGTGCTCAACCTTCTGCAAGCTTCAAAGTCTCAATCTCCAAGCCCTCAACAAGCGAGACTCAAGGAGGTGAATCTACATCTCTTTCCCCTAGCTCAATCTCCATTATAGATTCCCATATGATGTCTTAACCCAAGAGGGGAGGGGCTAATTGGGTTTATAAAAATTCATTGCTTAGCCCCTTTGAAGAATTTTCCTCTTTTCATGCTTGTGTGTAATGCATTATAAGGTAAATAATAAAAGTAGTAAAGCGCAAAAGAATAAAACAATACATACACAAACAAAATAATTTTTATAGTGGTTCGGGAACCCCATCCCTACATCCACTCTTCCAAAGGCACCAACTCATTGTGCTTGGGGTTCTGTTATACACTGTACATTGGAATACATAATGTCCCCAATACTCTTTTGGTTTTCACGAACTCACCAAAAAACTCACCCCATTTCAAAGATCACAAGCGAACTTGGTAGTTTTCCTGAGCTCACTACCAACTCACTAGTTTCAAAGCTCACCAGCAAACTTGATGGTTTTTCAGAGATCACCAACAACTCATTACAACATGGTTTATCGAGTTTACCATAAACACTCTGGTTTTTGGATTAACCAGAAAACTATTATAGATTTAAGCATAGGGGAAGATATGATCTTTTTCATCTCCATCAATACATAAAGATCTTCCCAAAATGTAAATAAAATGGCCATAAAGATAAGTAGATTATAGCTCATAAAAGATGTAAGATGATTAAGCTCATGACCATGGGTGGAAGGATTTGCATATACTTAGGCTCATTAGAATGGGTTCCTTCACTACCTTTAAATCATCCCACTTCTTCTCCTCGACCATCGGAGAAGATGGGATCCATTGAACGTAGAGAGGTGAACAACATTAAATGTAGCAGACCGTTGATTTTCATTCATTAGAGTGCAATGCTTTCAAATTTTATCTCGAGCTGCTACACCATGACTATTGACAGAGAGGAAGACAACTAGCTATGTTGGAAGATGAACCTTGTATTTACTTTTCACAGCTAGACAGACTGTAACGCTACTTATTGCCTAAAATTGTGACTGAGATGAGTATAAATATTTGAAAGCTTAGTATGCAGATATCATATTAAAGCAAGTCACACGAATCGATTAATCCTTGGACAAGTCATGGCCTCTCTCTTTATCTTCTATAGTCATCTTTCATAAGTAATAGGCAGATACTCTTTTGATTTGACTTAGCCAGTTGACATAACAAGTGTAATTCATTTGTAGTAGGTGATGGATGAGCTTAGGCACATAAACAAATTCTTCTCTACACTTCATCTTTGGATTTGTCCATCAAATTGGTGAAGGCAAAGATGGAGTAGAACTAGCATCAGACAAATTAAGATGTTCTTCCTTTGTTCATCATTCATCTGTCATGATTCATATGTGGACACGTAATCCTTTTCCTTTAATCTTTTGATTCATCCGTGATAAGTCATAGATAACTCTTGGAGGTGCAAATTCTCTTTGATTGCTCATCAGACAGATTTGCTTTGTCTTTTGATTTGTCTGCAGTAAAAAGCAGATGATCCATGGAACCGCAGACAAAGTAATGGCTTAAAGAGAAAGTCCTTTTGTCTTTTGATTCATCTATTATTAGTAGTAGAAGAATCTTGAGGTCATAGATGAAGTAACGTCATCTACTGATTTATCTATGCTCGTTATGCAGCTCTTACTTCGTCTTCTAATTTTTCTATAGTATATTACAAATGAATAATGATTCTGTAGATGAAGTTAAGCTTCGAGCAATTGGAGTTCATCTTCTGCAACTTCTTGCTTTCTTCATTCTTGATTTGTTTGTCTTTGCTCAAACGAAGTTGCACCTTTGTATTTAGCCTTCTTATCCGCAGATGAATTCTTTCTTTTACTTTGTTAGTCAGACAAAGTCTCTTTTCTCATGCATGGTGGTTTAGGCGGCTACTTCTTTGTCTTTCTTCATTTGTCTACCAAGCCATTGAGTTGCTTCTTAATTCTTGTACTTTGTCTTGGAGAGACTTTGATTAGATCAAATATAGATAGTTCAAATCTTTTGGACGCCTTTTAAGTGCTTTGATCATGACTTCTTCTTTTAGCTGTCTTTTCGCATTTGTCCATGGAAGTATCTCTCTGACAGAACAAGCTCCTTTATTATGCATCTAGAAGCCTTTTCTTCTTCTTCTTCATCATCCTTGTAGCAAATAATTGAAGTGTTAATAGATTGTAGTCGATAGTGAACTTGCACTTAGAAACCTTTTTTGCACTTGCTATGAAGTCAGCATAATGTATTTACCCTTAAAGGATAACATACATTTCCAATTAAGCACATAATATGATAACTCAATAAAGAATAGTGCTTAGTGTATTCTTTAACATATTCAGGAAATAATGATTAAAATTATGCACAACATGAAGATAGTACTTGCATAAATAAACATTTATGATTATGTATATAGTGCACATGTAGTTATTCAAGCACACGTATCATTCCAACTCAATACAAGTTTTATTATCATCAAAATTATTATAGCATAATCCCAACATTCTCTTCCTTTTTGATGATGATAAAACTTTAAGACTTGTTATTAAAATTTTATTAGTTGATAAAACTCCCCTTGAATAATTGACTCTCATAATCCTATGGAGTTTTACTCTTTTTATCGGTCTCCCCCTTTTTGTTTGAATTAATTCTTCCATTTTCCACTCTCACATTTTCTCCCCCTTTTTGTCAAAATAAAAAAGGTTTATAGTTTTTCTCCCCTTTTGATATACACTAGTGGTATTTTATTTCCCCGCATGTCTCCTATACCACTTGTAGAAATTTATCTCCCCTCCAGTCTCCTAGAGCCCTTATGTAATTTTTTTTTAATTTTAAAGATCCCACAGTTTTCACTCACTTTGAGTAATATTTGTGAATAGTGTTATGAATGTTATGTTTATTGTGGGACATGCATTCATTAGCAATATTTGACTATTGTATATACTTTAAACATGCCTATATAATTAAGGGCAACATGATTTAATTTAACACATTCATATCATCAAAATCATATTCTCATTCAAACTAGATTAGTTTCATCCAACATAGTTTTCAATGTATATATCATGATGTGACCTTGCATGATTATTTTTAGGTTCTTATAAAGTCTCTAAATTATATTTTATTATTATTATTTTGATAGTGTAATTATTTAGCCTGAGTCTTATGCAGCTAGTATATCTCTTCTTTTATCATTACCAAGATAGATGGTTAAGAAAATTAATGAATTGCTTGGGAAGTGGAAAGACATTTCGAATTCTCTGCCATGTAAAGAGTAATTAGAGATAAGGCGACGTTTCATTATCAGAGTAGTCATGGCATCATTTGGTTCTTCTTTGAAGCCAGTTCAAGTTAATGATAACAATCTGAATACAGAGAGAGTTCAATTTCTTCATGACAAGATCAAACAATTAAAGGAAGATCTATTTTATATCATTTTGAACGTCTCTTGACTAAGAACTTCACGGCTTACATGGAAGACATAGAACGCATCAGGAATTTGAAGATGGAATTAGCCAAGGTTTATTAGAAAATTGATGAGTTGGAGATAGTTGTTAATGTTTTAGTTGTGTAAACAATTTTTCTTTTATTTCTCCTAAAGTCTTAAACTGTCAAGTGTATCATTTCAACTATTTTTAAAATTAACTTTTCTATGCTAAATGAATGCATTATTATTTAAACATTTTAGATGTGGTTAGCATAGTTTATTCATCAAAATCATATTTCTTAGATGATAATGCATGTTCCTATTTGATCTTATTTTGGTCTCTATTGTTCAAAGGTCTTTTCCGTATTAGCTCCACAAATGAATTACTCTTATTGTTTCTATTTAGAAGACAATTATTGAGGTTTGGGCCATAAAGTTAATGCGTATCTTGAAAGTTAGTTGTGACCCTAGGTATTCTCTGCTTCATTTATATTAGAGGGTACCAATTTGAATAAACATGGTACATAATTAAGAAGTCATAGATGGAGCAGAATAGGATTGAGGAAGTAATCAAGTTTCCTATTTGAAAGAAGAAGTGAAGCAGTTGAAGAAGGAACTAAGGCAGGCTAAGAGGGTGGATGAATGTTCAGATTTTCTTTTGACTTGCCACTACATAGATTATGAGAGAATTACAGATCATATTAAGGTACTGGAGAAGGAGTTGGTTGAGGCTCAACAACGAATTGAGGAGCTAGTGGCGGTTATTGAAATTTTGAGGAAGTAGATGTTTTTGAATTTTCTTCTGTTTATTTTATTAAATAAAGAGTTATTTTTATTATCTTTTTAAGCGATCTATTTCACTTTGAGTTTTATGTTTTTACTTATTAATTCCTAAATTCTTTTACCTTTAATTCTTTTCAATGGTCCATTTATTGTGATTTTATGATTTGAGATTCACGAAATTACTTAGACAATACAGTTATTTGCTAGATGTTTTGTTTTAAGATGGTCTATCTTAATAGATCAAGCCTTAGCAGTAATTACAGAAGGAATGACTAAGAATGAAATTCTTATCCGAGACCTTAAACTATGAAGTTTCCCAAACAGGCGTAACTATGCCTTAGGACTATAATGATGTTAAAGTTTGATCATTTATAGTTTATTAAGATTTTTAGGATGACTTAGCTCAAGCAATAAACTCCCATCAATTCAAATCCAAAGTATTTTATTTAGAGGCATCTAGAGTATATAGCAATGAAATGTATAATCAAGTTTAGATAACTTATCTCTTTTGGTGCATCCTTTGTAAATATCTCATTTGAGCTCGTAAGTATTGTCGTCAACTTGACTATTTGTTCAGCTTTTGCTATTTGACTTTGGTGATCCTTCCCCTGAGATATGATATTGTCTGGCATATAGTCTTAATTTGTTCAATCATTTTCTTGCATCTAGAACTAGAACTTGTTGGCTCATTTGCTTTGATTTTTGAGTTGAGAAGAAGGTTTTCATTTCTCATTATTCTCATTATTCCTCTATGCTCATTTTAAGCTTTCCTGCATACACTTGAGAGAATCTTACACTATTTCTCCATTGATAAACTCACACAGATTTGAACATAAGTACTTATGTTTCTATGCAAAGAGCCATTGTATCACAATAGTATTTAGAGGATCAAGTAGTTCATTTAAGCAGTTTTCATAAATAAACAGAATAAATACTCTATTTTAATCAGTTAATAAGTTTATTTGAACTAGCATAGTTATGAATAACATTTAATCCTATATGCTAGATCAGCTAGTCTTGCTCATAGTTTTTGAACATAATCAATCAATTGTGTTTTTATAGTTTTAGTATAATTTAAGGTTATATGTCTTTTAGGTATTTTGAATTGTTATTTATTTTCTCATTTGTTTTATATTTTGAGAGTTTTTACCCATCTAAAGTTAATTCCTAGGTTGTTTACATATAATGATATTTCATCATTTTTAGATCTACTATCACTTCATCCTTGCTTATGCCAATATGAATGATTTTTCATAGCCATAGATTATTGGCCATAAGATATATTTCTAATCTCCTTTTCCATTATATCTCACTTGATTTCATCTAGAGTTTGGAAGATGGGAGATGGAGTGATCTTTAGAGAACACTGAGGATGGCATTGTTAGGTAAGCTAAACAGATCACTAGAATTGTTTATCTAGCCTGCTCTGATACCACTTATAGATTCCTATAGGATAGGTTAACCCAAGAGGGGAGGGGTGAATTGGGTTTATAAAAATTCATTGCTCAGCACCTATGAAGCATTTCCTCTTTTTGTGCTTGTGTGTGGTGCATTATAAGGTGAATAATAAAAGTGATAAAGCACAGGAAAATAAAATAAACACACACACACATAAACAACATAATTTTTATAGTGGTTCAAGAACCCCATCCCTACATCCACTCTTCCAAGGGCACTAACTCATTATGCTCAGGATTTCAGAATACCCTATATAATGGAAATACATAATGTCTCTGACACTCTTTTGGTTTTCAAGAGCTCACCAGGAAACTCACCTGTTTTAAAGATCACAGGTAAACTTAGTAGATTTCCCAAGCTCACTACCAACTCGCTGGTTTCGAAGCTCACCAGCAAACTTGATAGTTTTCTAGAGATTAACAACAACTCATTACAACATGGTTTATCAAGATTACCATAAACTCCTTAGTTTTCAGATTAACTAGAAAATAATTACACATTTAAGCACATGGGAAGATATGATCTTTTTCAGTTCTATTAATAAATAAAGATCTTCCCAACATGTAAATAAAATGACCATAAAGATAAGCAAATTATAACTCATAAAAGATGTAAGATGATTAAACTTGTGGCCATGTGGAAGGATTTCCATGTACTTAAGCTCGTTAGAATGGGTTCCTTCAAAACCTTTGAATCATCCCACTTCTTCTCCTCAAATAGCTTTTTCAACATCTTTGACCATTAGAGAAGATGAGATCCATTGAACATATAAAGGTGAACAACATTAAATGCAGCAGACTGTTGATTTTCATTTGTTGGAGTGCAATGCTTTCAAATTTTATCTTGAGCTACTGCACTATGACTGTTGACAGAGAGGAAGACAGCTAGATGTCATGGAAGATGAACCTTGTATTTACTTGTCACAGCTAGACAGACTGCAGCACCACTTATTGCCTGAAATGGTGACTGAGATGAGTTTGCATATTTGAAAGCTTAATATGCAAATATTGTATTAAAGCAAGTCACATGAATCGAATAATCCATGGACAAGTCACGGCCTCTCTCTCTATCTTCTACATTCATCTTTCATAAGTAATAGATGAATATTCCTTTAATTTGAATTAGCCAATTGACATAACAATTGTAGTTCATTTGCAGTAAGTGATAGGCACTTCATCTTTTTATTTGTCAATCAAACTAGTGAAGGCAAAGATGGAGTCGAACTAGCATCAGACAAATTAAGATGTTCTTCCTTTGTTCATGATTCATCTATCATGATTCATCTGTGGACATGTAGTCCTTTTCCTTGTGTCTTCTGATTCATCTGTGATAAGTCATAGATGACTCCTGGAGGCATAAACAAAATTTCTCTTTGAATGCTCATTAGACGGATTCACTTTGTCTTTTGATTTGTCTGCAGTAAATAGTAGATGATCAGTGTAAGCATAGACAAAGTAATGGCTTAAAAATAAATTCCTTTTGTCTTTTGATTCATCTGTTGTTAGTAGCAGAAGAATCCTAAGGTTGTAGATGAAGTAACGTCGTCTACTAATTTGTCTATGCTCATTGTGTAGCTCTTACTTCATCTTCTGATTTTTTTGTAG